>JAAGKR010006829.1:12506-40627 GCA_011419295.1 Clarias macrocephalus
TGTGTGTGTGTGTGTGTGTGTGTGTGTGTTTTTTTTTAATGCAGAATTAATTTTGAAAACATTAAAGTGTAAAATAACTGGAAGTGTTTGAGACGTGCAGCTCAATTTGTGTTGAAATATCACCAGTTTAAAACGTGTGTATATTAACCAACACACACACACACACACACACACACACACAGCAGACGTCCACAACCTGTAAACCCGCAGCCTCAGAGTATGTAACCTGCCTGAAGTGTCAGACACACACACACACACACACACACACACACACACACACGTCTTACCTCGGAGTGGACGCGCCGCGCTCTGTACAACCTTAAGCTCCGTCCTCAATGTCTTCACTTCACTGGAACTATGAGCAGTAGTTTAGCTCCAGCGCAGACACACACACACACTCTGTCTCTCTCTCTCACTCACAATCACACACACACACACACACACACACACACACTTCCTGAAGCCGTCGTCAGAAGTAGAGGCCGTCCAGAGCCTCTTTGAGACGCGTAATTAGGATGCAGAGCGAAGAAAGAGCAGCCAGGCTTGTTAAGAGCTGGCATGCAAATGGACCGAGCGACAAAGACACACACACACACACACACACACACACACACACACACACACTTGTAAAGATACCTGACACAAGTGACTGAACCTCACTTCACACTGTACACACACAGTTTCTTCAGTTTCTTGCTGATTTAATATTAGAAGCAATAAACATAATGAATATAGAAGTGTGTGTGTGTGTGTGTGAGATGCAGAAGGTTCCGGAATAGAGGGGAGAAAACTGTGCAATTGATGCTGAGAAGTTCAAAGGCCCAACCAAAGCCTCTCATCTTACCGGCAACACACACACACACACACACACACACACACACACACACACACACACACAGGTGGGATAAAGGTCCATCATCACGCTGGACAACAGCACTGATGCTACAGGAACTCCAGGGGGCGCTGTGGTTTAGACAAACGCTCACACCATGGCCTGATCTGATCATGTGTCGTCTTTAACCGGCCAATCACAACGCTCAGTCTTTCTGACGTCATCACTGGATTTGACACTTTATTTGTTCTGTAGCTTAGCATAAAATACATGAGCTTAGCCTAGCCAACTGAACGCTGCACCATGTAACGCTAAAGAGTTAGCAAGCTAACGTAAACACTGATGCACTGTAACACAGAGAGACAGACAGGAGAGAGACAGACAGGAGAGAGACAGACAGGAGAGAGACAGACAGGAGAGCGGTGGTGATCAAAAGAGATATTCAGACATTTAGGGGGAAAGATAAATAAAGAGAAACAGAGTAAACAGAGTAAACAGACAGACTGAAGGTGTTTATGTAGCTGCTGCATCAAACTGATCTGAGATCAGGATTAGTTTAGGCTATCATTCTTAGACCAGTGAGAGTGTGTTTATACACACACACACACACACACACACACACACACACCAGCTGGAGTCACCAAAAAGCCTGTCACGCTCACATCGTCACGCCACCATAAATTGTTGATTATGGGATTAAGAGATGTACAGTAGAGAGAGAAGTAGAGACATAGATGGAGAGAGAGAGATGCTGGTGCGGTTGGTGAGGGAATTCCATGCTGCTATTTTTAGCCGGTTTCTCCGTGGGGTTTCTCCAGGAGGGGGGTGGGGGGGGGGGGGGGCTCCTCCTCTGCTGCTGGAGATCACGAGCTCGTCTCCTCTCGCTGCACAGAAGCTTCTGAAGTACAAAATGGATTTCTCTCTCAGTCCTATGCAGGAAGCTTTATTGTGACGATCTGGATATGTAGAGCTCTGCCAAAGAATTAGAAACGCTGCGTGTAAATGAAGCCCTCAGATCAGTCCCATGATCCTCTTTGCTCTAAATAAACCCGAGATCGTTCACACGTCAGAAAGAGACGTGACAGTCTTGAGATTGGAAATGAACGTTTCTCGGTGGAGGTGATTTGTGTGTATCGTCCTTGACCCCAGGACGTGTGTGTGTGTGTGTGTGTTAATTAAATGTCTCTGCAGGACACGGCTGATAAATCCATAATCACACCTGCTAAGTGCAGCTCGAATTTTCCCCTTCAGCAAAAAGCAGACTAAAAGCAGTGGGGTTCTGATTTACTGCAGACTTCTGAGTTCACGCGGCTGTAGGACGAGTCGACGCGTTGAAGACATCGGCTTAAAATAACTCACTCAGAAGATCAAAGGGGCGTGAGGAGGTTTTTAACTAAAGAAAGACAGACTGGTTGTTCAGATCAGCTGAACATCGGGTCGAACAAAAGACTCGGATCGAGCGATCGTTCGAATTTCGAACGAGAAATAGATCTGACGATCCCGTGGATCGATTAGCATTTGGTTTAACTGAAAGATCAGCTACATGTTTAGTGTTTTGGATGAGCTGATCATGTGGTTCAGTGAAGGTTCAGGTCAGACCGATCGGCTGATCATTAGTTTCACTCCAAAGATCAGCTGGCGGCACGGTGGCCTCGCCCTCCCAGGGTCTGGGTTCGATTCCCCTCTCTTGTGCATGGAGTTTGCAGGTTCTCCAGTTTCCTCCCACAGTCCAAAGACCTGCAGATTAATCGGCTAATCTGCGTTCCCATATTTCCTGTAGTGTGTGAATGTGCGCACGCGCCTTGTGAAGGACTGGCACCTGTCCAGGGGTGTACCACCTTGTGCCCCACGTCTCCAGGGATAGGCTCCGCCCCCCGCAACCCTGAATACAGAATAAAGAGGCGAGTGAGAGAGTGAATCAACTGAATATTTTTAAGTCAGAGAAAAGGATGAACAGCTAAACATTCAGACTGAGTGATCATTCTGTGGCCGGATCTAAAGATGATCAGCTGAAGGTTACCAAAGAAACAAAAACAACGAACAAAACAACACAAAGCAAACAAGCATAACATTGATGGATTGTTTTCTTAATTTCTACATTTGGTTCCACCAAAAGATCAGCTGAATTTTTTTGTTTGGTTTTACAAATTACTGATGATTGGAACTGAGGCTGATCTTTTTGTTCAAACTTAAAATCATCTCTAAGATAATCCTTCAGATTGGAGCTTCAGTTTGAACGACAGCTGATCAGCCAAAGTTCCGACTCGAGATACAAATACGCGGCTGATCGTTCATGAAGACGGATTGTGAGACTCGACGAATTGTTCAGATCGATTGGATGTGGGATTTGACCAAAAGAGCCGCTGATGTTTTGGATTTATGACTGACTGAACGTTGGCGTGGAGCGTAGGAGGATCAGTTAATCTCTCGGGTGGAACAGATGAGGATCGGCCGTTTGTTTCGTTCGAAGTCCCTGATCAATAAGTTTAATCAGAGGATTAGCCGAGTGCCGCGCTCCAAAAACTAGATGTCAAACAAAGGCTTTAAACATCTTAATAAAGTGAATATAGACTAAAGTCTCTCTCTCTCACACACACACGCGCTGTTGTTGTTGTTCTCCTGAAGGATCCGGCCCTGAATACAGTTCACATGGGATTTACTCAGCTGTGAGGAATTCTCCAAACACTCAGCTAATTTCATTTCAGTGTGTAACCGCATGGGGTTCCTGTGTGTGTGTGTGTGTGTGTGTGTGTGTGTGAGAACACCCGGCTGCTGCAGTGTGTCTGTTACAGGTCTGGTGGAGAGAGCAGGCCAGTATTAAGAGTTTCTGCACTGTGGCGACGTCACTCAACCAGCGCTCGACGACGGACCCTTCAGAATCACAACTTACCCAGAATCCACTGTAGAATAAATAAACTGCTGCGTGCGTGTTGCTGGTTTGCGGGGGTCATGTGACCAGGCTCGTGACCGGGATTGAATTCGTCTATCTTTGAAGCTCCGCCCCCCAAGTGATCGGGGTATAACACATCAAAAGGTCCAATCCAATGTCTTACACCATCACTAACAGATTAAACATTAGGATCTTATGATCGTCGGGTCAAACAAACAAACAAACAAACAAACAAACAAGACTGTGCATTGGATTGTTTGGATCGGCTGATCATTTTTTTGTTCCACTAAAAGATCTGCTGATTTACTTACTTTGATGTTTTGTTCGATCAGTAAACAGATGATCAGCTAATCATGTGACTCTTTTCATTCTAACGTTACCTCATCATTTAAAGCGTCTGATCAAAAGACCGGACAAGTGTTTGGTCTGAAAAGGAAAGATCAGCCGAACTTTTCAAACAAAGAACCAAAACAGACGATTCAGTAACACACTGGATCGAACACACACTCTATCTGTGAAGAAGAGAAGAGGCAATCATACGGAGCAAGTGATCACGTGGTACAGTGCAAAAAACTCGGCAAAAGATCTACTGGATTCTATTTAAGCAAACGATAATTTAATCAGGATCTCTAACTGCTACTTCATTCATCTGAGTAAAAGAAGATTTTTAGCTTCTTGTTTTGTATCGATGAGCCGGAACAGACCAATTCGGATTGAAACAAACAAACAAAAAAAAAGGTTTTGAGAAATTGTAAATCAGCAGTTCATCAGGATCAGAATTTAAACAGAACATCAGCTGATCATTTGGAACGAGTGACCGCATGGTTTAATGAAAGAGAAGGTCAGGGGGATCATCTGGATCAACTCATCTGGCCTGAACGGAAAACCGGCTGAAAGAGAGGAACTAATATGGATTTTCAAAATTTCCTGTTGGAATAACAGAAGCCGAGCAGATCACAGAAACATCACATAAACTCAAACAATCTTCTTTACAATAAAGTACAAACATTTAGTCTCCTTTTTAAACCATGAGCTCGGCAGATCGGCCCAAACCATCACCCGACCCAAACCATCAGATGATCAGGCACACTGTTTCTGACGTGACCACGTTACAAAAAGGGAGCAACCCCTCATCTCATTCCACTCCACACAGACAGACAGACAGACAGACACACACACACACACAGACAGACACACACACACACACACACACACACAGACACACACAGACACACACACAGACACACACACAGACACACACACAGACACACACACACACACACACACACACACACACACACACACAGACACACACACAGACACACACACACACACAGACACACACACACACAGACACACACACACACAGACACACACACACACACACAGACTCCTGACAGCGGCCATAAGCAGGTCATTTTGTTCAGCAGTTTAATAAAGTCAGTACATCGGAGCTGCAGCAGTCAGGACCTCGTCTCTGAGTCGAACACTGATGGAAGGTCAGCCTGGTGTTTATGGCTCGGACTCACGTCATCGACGGCTAAAACTCGGCTTCACAAGCTTACACAAGTTCACTCTCTTCTTTATTTGTAACAACAAATAAACAGACAAACAAACAAAAACAAATGCTCTAATAATAAAATAAACTGCTGATGAGAAGTACTGATCTGCTGCTCAATCTGTGTGAGTATGGCACAAACTGCAACTTAAATATCGATTTCGGGAGTCACGTGTCTGTCTGGGCGCGTCGTCTCGGAGGGAGGGGGTGTGTCGTCTCGGGCGGGGCTCAGGGGTGAGGGGGTGTGGTCGGGGGTTGGTGCGGACCCCGTGTTATACGTGCGTCAGTCTCTGAGCTCTCGCCATGTGGGCGTGGTTACTTGGCGTTGTAGCCGACGAAGCGCTGGTTTAACGGGTTCTCCGGAGACTTCGTCCACTCTTTCTTTAGCTGCTGTTTGAGTTGAGACATGCGCATGTTGGGGTTCTCCATCTTCAGACGGGGCAGGTTGGCCTCCTCAAACGCAGCAAAGGCCGCCTTCATCCTCCGCTCAGGGTGTCGGTCCAGATCCTCTTTAGTGCTTCAGAAACAAACACACACACAATCAAATACATTTAGCAATTTTAAAAAAGTTTCGCAACAATAAACTCTAGAGACGGGAAACAGCAGGGACGAGCTGATGACGAGACGCTGTAACGATACGATATTGCGATTCTGTTTCCATTATAAAATCCTGATTCAATATTACAACCAATTAACTTCTTCACTCCTACTACACAGGACACGGTGCTGCGCAGGAGAATAGTTTAGAGCACCACCTGTAGGATCATAGAGGAACTGCAACATTTTACAACTACAAATGCAAACACAGATAAATTAAAAATTCATATACTGTATACATATATATTTTGGAGTCAGTGTGGCAATACATGAATTGCTACACAGAAGAATGACATCACTGAGTTTACTGAGTTCTGTACAAATAAAATTGAATTGAATTGATAATGATGACGATGGGCATCGTGATGACACCTGAGCACGGCGATGGCGTCCTCGATGGTCCGGGCCGAATCTTCCTCAGGAATGAAGTGGTTAATGTTCTCCTCCAGCGGCGTCTCCACGTGACTCTTCTCTACGAGTGGGAAAAGCAGGATCAGAAATGTGTACTGATACAAGCACTCCATGTGTGTGTGTATATGTATGTGTGTGTGTGTGTGTGTGTGTGTGTGTGTGTGTGTGTGTGTGTGTGTGTGTGTGTGTGTGTGTGCGTGTATAGAAGTGAACCCCCTCCACTGGTAACAGATTTATGGAGGTTCATGCCAGGATTACAAACCCACCAAATAGAAAAGTCCACATAAAAACCTCACACTGCTTTTCACTTTGTTTCACCCTGCAGGATCCTCATACACACACACACACACACCTGAAGTCTGATTGTTATAGTGTGTGTGTGTGTGTGTGAGTGAAACCTTTCTTCTCAGGCTCTTTAAGTGCTTGCTCTTGGTCGAGGTTCTGCTTGATCTGAGCCCGTGTCACTTTGCTCGGCGCCGCCTGGCTCTGTTTGCCCTTCAGCTTTAAATCCTCCTCATCCAGGAGACGCTGGTTCTCTCTCTTCCTCTCCAGAGCCTCCAGTCGCTTCTTCTCCTTCTCATCCTGCACACACACACAGACACAGTTCAGTTCCCAGTGTCTTGATTAAGGTGATTCTGTGGTTTTATTCCTCCTGATGTAAAGAGACAGCAGAAACAACACGACCCTCGAGTGAGTACTGAACACGACTTTGAAGGTTTTTCAAGGACTCGTGCGTCCTGTGTGTATTGCGCGATAAAATTAGACGCGGTGAGGGATTAGACGCGCGACCCCGCTGACCTGCATTACTGCATCCTATTATTACGCCGTCGTCCCAATTCTACACATTAACGTTTCCATACGACTTTCACGTCACTGCAGCACTCGAGCTTCATCACTGCTGACCATAAACTGTTCAAAAACTCAAACACACTCTGACAACATGCGTCTCAGACACTGAAGGTCGAGCGCCTGTCCCTCACACTGAGAGGAACGCATAGTAACAAAAGAGAAGGATATTTTGCCCTGTAGTGACTTTAAACAGGAAATGATGTCAGAAGTAAAAGGTTAAAACTCTCCTCATCGGCCTTAACGCCACATGTCTCGTCTCCGCGTCCTCGGCGGCCAGACAGTAACCAGGAAGTGATGTCAGAGAAAAGACAACACACACAACAGAGAGTTTAACATGGTTAAATCAAGGTGTGTGTGTGTGTGTGTGTGTGTGTGTGTGTGTGTGTGTGTGTGTGTGTGTGTGTGTGTGTGTGTGTTCTGTCCCCTGGAGCCGCGTGCGTCCCAAATTAACGTCCCCGAGCCCTAGATTTCTCAGAGTGCCGGCATGTTGTCTGCGTGATGAAGAGGTCTCGAGGTGTTAGAGGTCACAGGGTCACACTGCTCGATCACGGGAACATCTCACCAGCACCGCTCTTCTGGTCAGTCATGAGGTCACGAATATTTAACATGAATTCTTACTGGCTTTGAAAACTGAACTTGTGTTTTTTAATGTCAGATTTTTACTGGAGTTTAAAGATAATTAAAACCGAAACCCAAAATTCATTAATAAAGAAAACACTGAGATAAATCCCTACGTGAGGGCGTGTCAGGGCGTTTAGTGAGTTCGGGAAGCAGACGGGTTTCTAACACAAAACCAGAACACCGCTGTGAAAGAGAATGAGGCGCAATAATCATTTAATCTTAAGTATCTTAATTTGATCATAAAGTCATAAATAAAATTCTTTAATGACCCATACGAATCCTAATTCATTCCCCTGAATGGAATGTCCCCAAAACCACTGGAGTAACCCCCCCCCACCAAGACCCCTAATGCCCTGGGAGTCAGGGGTAGCTCAGTGTTTATTGGTTTATTGGCATTGGACTACGGTTCAGAAGGTCCCAGGTTCAAATCCCATGACCACCATGTTGTCCCTGTTGGACCCCTGAGCGAGCAACTGCTGTATAATGAGATAAAAATGTTGCTCTGGATAAGGGCGTCGGCCGAATGCCTAACTGTAATGACCTCTGATTGGAAGTGGCCCCATTATGAACCTCCCCTGTGCATGGACACGTCTTACTCCTCATAAACAATCCTTATGACGCATTATTACAGGCAGCATTCGTGTTCATAACACCATTAAACTCACAGAGTTCAGCTGAGGAATAAACTCCTTCATGAGCATCAGAGGTTAAAGGTCATCGGTGATACCAGTGAACACCCCCCAAACACACGGCCAATCAGAGTAAAGGTCTGCCACACTGACCAACCCGAGCATAGACGAGCTAAAAATAGACCAATCACAGCAGAGCGCAGAGATGAAACACACCGCGTCAAAGAGAGGCAGCCAATCAAAGGCAGAGATGATGATGAGATCAGACTTGAGGAGCTTCATTTCCTGAGAAAGCTTAAAGATCTCAGCTGCAGGGTCACATGACCTGGTCCACTGCGGAGGACGACACCTGGATCAGACAGGAGACGGACGGACAGTGATGTGTCTGATACAGTGATGCTAATAAAACAATGTGGAATCCATCAGGAGCTGAAGCTGAGGAAAATGATGATGATGGAGATGTTAAGGAAGGTAAGTAAAGGAGAAAGACATCACTTTAACAGACGAAGGACCGTGAGTCCAAAAAATGTCAAGAACGTATGTATGAATGTATCGCCGAGTGAAGTCGCCAAAACCATCATGCGCTCTGATGAAGGTTCATGAGTCGGGCCTTCGGGGTCAAACTGCGGCTAAAGAAACCAATACTAGAGTAGAACAAAAAGCAGAAGAGTCTCGTCTGGGCCGAGAAGACTGAGAGAACGCCAAGAGCGGGCAAAGCTGGCATCAAAGCAAAAGGTGGCGACTTTGAAGAGTTGAAAATATAAAACACATTCTGGGTTACTTAGCACATTTTTGTTGAATACATAATTCCATACTTTTACCACGTCTTCGTCATGGACTGCAAGTTAGAGCAAAAAGTGAATGAAACTGTGAGGAGTCACTTGAGATGTGTTGTGAAATAATACAACAAACGATAATTTAAATAATAAACAATTTTACAAGACAAAAGTAACAGCTTTTTAGAATTTGGCGCCACCTGGTGTTCACTGATAGATGCACACCGTGCTGTAAAAAGTTTATCATCATCTTACACATCTACTCTGTGTAACTGTGCATTTCTTCTGTTTTGTGTGTGACCATGACAACATCTTCTGCTTTGTCTGCGTGTGAGCTTTACAGTTACTCTTTACTTACAGTTAAGAGTACAGGTAGCGCCTGACTTACGAATACCCGAGTTACGAATTTCAGAAACATTCGTCGATGTGAACAGATCACAGAAGTAGCTCACATGTATTGTACGAGACATAGACAGTGCAGTGCAGCAGATACCGATATTTACAATTATAAACAATATTTTCTGTGTAAACGAATGTATAAAATGTCTAAAGTCCGGTATACTGTATGTGTGTGTATGTTAGCATTGTCCCTCCCTCCAGGGCTGCCTTTGAACGACGTCAGCTGACTCAGCTTTTTTATGCTTTCATTGTACATTTGTGTCAAAAGCGTTTGTCAGATTTACAAACGAACCTGGATGTACTCCTGGAACGGAACTCGTTCATAAGTCAGGGACTTGTATTACTGATCACTAAATTAGTTATCACAAAATTTCCTCCACGTGAAATGCGTTCCAAAGATACACACACACGCACACACACGCACACTTTCTCTCTCTCACGCGCACACACACATATCTAGTAAATTTTAAGTAAGCATTAAATTAGTGTAGGTTATTAGGAGACAGCGCAGTGTGTTCGAGAAGTGTGCACAGATGATGATGATGATGATGATGAAGACCCAGACCTTCCTCTGCTCTTTCTTCAGCACGTGCTTGTCGCTCTCCTGCCAAAGCGCGTCCTCCAGCTCCGCCTGCTTCTTGGCGTCCGCTGCAGCTTTTACCTCGGCTTTCCGAGCTCGTGCCGCCGCCGACTTCGAGTTCTCACCCTGGAACTTCTTAGGCATCTCTGCACCTTCACACACACACACACACACACACAATGTTACTGAGTATCAATCATTTGCTCAAAATCTTAAAACAAACCTTTAATTAATAAGGATTCATGTTTGTATTGTTCCTATCTATTGAATGGTGAGACCTCACTGCTAATCACGTGACGGGTGATATCCAATCAGGGTTAACACAGCTGTGTAACTCGGTGTGGGCGGGGCTTGGGTGATTAAAGACGTTCTGATTATCATATTCATTAAAAACTGAATATCTTCCAAGCAGGTTCTTATCTGGTGACATCATCACTGCTTTCATGACGTCACATTCTGTTTTAGCACTAAAGTGCAGCCAAACACTGTGTGAAAGACAGAAAACACTCATTTATTGACGATTGTAATTGTTTTAATGTAGGAATATTTGCTCTCCAGGACATTACAGACGAGCTCATTAAGATCAGGTTTATTCCAGTTTAATGAGAATAAAAGTGTAGAGGAGGATTAAGGAGAGGTTTGTGTTTCTTGTGACTTTAATTAGAAGGAAATAAACTCCTCGAGTGTGTGTGTGTGTGTGTGTGTGTGTGTGTGTGCGCGCGCGCGCGCTAACTGGCTAAACCCGCTAACTACCGGCTGCTGTGGGAGGAAATACCGCCTTTAACACGCGACACGCACAGACGTTACTCAAATAAACATTATACATTAATTACAGAAATGAATCTCAAACCCGAGAGAGAGAGAAGAAGAGGATTTACTGATTTCCCAACCTGTCGTAGCTCCACTCTGCTCGGGTGCTGGTTCCTCTTCCTCGACACCCGCTGAAAGAGCGATACAGCGCTTTAACGGTCACTTCCGCCCCCTGCAGGCTGAGTGCTAAACTACAACCTGATGTCGTCCACACGGCGTTACAGTCATTTATTTTATGTCAAGTTCATGTCGGCTTTATTGTCACCTCAGCCACATCCAGTCAGGACAGAGTGAAACGAAACAACGATCCTCCGGGACCGAGGTGCTGCATGCAACCTGCATTTACAACATGGATTAGCAGAAAAACTCAACTAGCGAACTAAGAAGCCTAATTAGCCGGCTAGCTGGGAACTGTCTGTGTTTTTATACAGAAGAGACAACAAGCAGGACATTACAGTACAACACTCTGTGGTGTTGAGGTGATGAGTTGAGGTCGTGGGAGGACCACAGGTTGGTGTGTACAGTAGTTTGGTGTAGATCAGTGTGTTGGTGTTGATAAATCAGTCCAGTCTCAATGTTTTGAGGTACTTGATCCGAGTGATGGTGTGTGTGTGTGTGTTTGTTTTATCAGTCCAGTCCCGTCTGGATGTGTGTGGCCGAATGATTCAATACATTTTTCCAGATGGCAGGAGTGTGAAGAGTCAGTGAGAGGGGTGTGTGTGTGTGTGTGTGTGTGTGAGGGGTGTGTGTGTGTGAGGGGTGTGTGTGTGTGTGTGTGTGTGTGTGTCCCATCAGCCACAATGCTGGTGGCTTTGCGGATGCAGCGTGTGGTGTAAATGTCTTCGATAGAAGCGAGAGAGACCCAGATGATCTTCTCAGCTGTCCTCACTATCCGCTGTAGGGTCTTGCGGTCCGATATGGAACAAGTCCCAAACCAGACAGTGATGCAGCTGCTCAGGATGCTCTCGATAGTCCCTCTATAGAAGGTGGTGAGGATCGGTGGTGGAAGCTGGACATTCTTTAGCCTTCTTGGGAAGAAGAGATGCTGTTGGGATTTCTTGTGCAAAGAGCTGGTGTTGAGGGAACAGGCGCGGTTCTTCTCCAGGGTCTTGATGTGTCTCATGCCGAGTCGCTCGAAGCACTTCATGATGATGGGTGTGAGTGCAACAGGACGGTAGTCATTGAGACAGGACACAGAAGACTTCTTCAGCACGGGGACGATGGTGGTGCACTTGAGACACGTGGGAACGACGGCGCTGCTCAGAGAGATGTTGAAGATGTTGGTGAGAACATCTGGTTGAGCACATTCTCTGAGCACTCTGCCTGGGATGTTGTCTGGTCCAACAGCTTTACGGTCTTCAGAAGTGCACGCACCTCCGCTGTAATCCACGGTTTCTGGTTGGGTCGTGAAATGATGCTCTTGGAACAGTGACGTCATCGGTGCACTTGTTGATGTAGCTGGTCACTGATGTACTCCTCCAAGTCGGTGAAGTCGCCGAAGTAGCAGCCTCTCTAAACACTTATTTAAAGATACTTAGAAATACGCATACTGAAGAAAACGTCTTTTGTCTCCATCTTATGGCTCAGCGGGCAATTACACTTATGACCAAATAAGTTTTTTAAGAATTATTATTATACGTATACTTGCGTTAGTACACAATGTTGAAGGTTAAATAGTCTGAAGAAAGAATTAAAAGGTTAAATATAAAAATAATCTGCTGATTCTTAATGTAATGAGTGATATAATTATTATTAGAGGTTGAAGTCCACGTACATGTCTGTGTGTCTCTCTGTCTAACTTATTAACACACAGAAATCACATTCTGTAAGGTCGAGTATCTGACGCCTTGTTTACACTAAGTTGTCCTTCTTTGGTGCTCAGACAAATACACTCCCTGTTCGGTAATCGGAGAGAGAATCACAGATGAGAAATGGAAAAAGTCGATCAGATAAAGATGAAGTTTTGTCTTAAAACGACTCCGGCGTGTTAAAATTCACTTCTACCACTTCAGCGCTGTTATTTCAGCCAAAGTGAGAATATGAACTAATCCCAGTAAAAATATTCACTTTATCTTTTCTAATTAATATCTATTGGTGCAGGTTTTTGTTTACATTTTAATATTTTAACAGATTTAATATTTTAAAAATGTAAGAGTGAACATGAGAAATTGATGAATTACACCTCGGCCCAAAATCTAAAATTATTATAGACTTCATATATAATAACCAAACAAAAATAGGTTAAATATTTCATAACCTATATTCATATCTTATATTAATTATATTAATAACCCAGATGACTCTTTTGTGTTTTAGAAAGAAAAATAAATAAATAAAGAAGATAAACATCTTGTCGCCATCTTGTGGCTCAGCGAGTAATTACACTTATGACCAAAGAATATGTCGAAGTATTATTATAACATATGTATTAAAATATACATATGCAATATTACTATGTTTAATTTCTGAACATGTTGAAAATATGTAAAAACAACTGCAACAGGTTTTTTGTTCAAGCATCAAAGTGATGGTCCAGCATGGTCTATTTTAAAAAGCAACATTAACAGATATTTTTTAAGGTACAGAACTCTGTATATACTGTTAATAAAACACATTATATATTATAATTTTAACTCTTTTCAAAAATTATCTGCTTGTTTTCTAGAGTATTTTAAAGACAGTGACATTTAGTTTATTTTTATTTTTTTTGTTGCAGCTTAAAGGTTCTATGTCTTACTATTTCTAAAGTGTGCCACGCCCCTCACAGAGTATTGCACAGCTGAGCCACAAGCCGGGGGAGGGGCTCTTCTTATATGAGGTCACAATAGAGGAAATCTAATTGACTTGTTTAAACTCCACCCAATACAAACAGGAAAAAAGTGGGAAATGTTTTTCTCATGTTTTTTATTTGTACACACACACACACACACACACACACACACACACACACACACACACACACACACACACACACACACTATAGAGACCCATCTGACCATCTAAACATGAGTAAAAAGTGATATCTTGAGTGTGTATTTTATTATGTATTTTATTATTTATTTATAATTTATCATTATTATTTATTAATTTATTTATCATTATTTCTGTGTGTGATAAGAACTCAATGTTACCACCAGATAGCGCTCTTACACACATACGGTACACCTGCAAGCACGAGCTCTGGTGCTGATTCCCATCGTTTTGAACAGGGGGTGCCTAAACTTTTAAACAACAGAATAAACATAAAAACCCCAAATCCCTCCCACTGTATCAATCCAATCAATCACAGCACATACGGGTCATTTCATCCACCAAGCCCCGCCCAGTGACTTCTTCACCAACCAGCAATAGAGCGTGGCAGCGCAAGTGGCTCATGTGCAATCAGGTGGATCTTAAGAGGATGCACACACACACACACACACACACACACACACACACACACACTATCTCTCACACACACACACACTACTCTGTACAAAACTAGTGTTCATTTCTCAGCTTCAGCACTGAGCAAAGAGGACGTCAGCAATAAACAGGGTAAGATGAACAAACGGAACAAATGTATTACTACACAACATATAGATTTTATTTGGATCTTTTAAAAAACACAGTTGTTTACTTTTATTATTTTTTTCCTAATATTACAGCTTCACAACCTAATCTGACAATTTTCATTTCATTATTACGCTTTTAAAAAAGCTGTATAAAATTCTCTGTAACATAAACAATAAACATAAATTTACTAGATTTTACAGAAATTGGCATGTTAATAAACACATTATATTGTATAGCTGCTTTGCATTGTATCTTCGAAATATTTTTATCACGTTTTACAATGCACAGCTTTATTTTCATTATAATAAATATTGTTTTTGCAGATATGTTTTCTTTATTGTACACTATATACATAGTTTCCTCTTCAAAAAATTTCCATTCTGAAACATTTAATTCAAACAAAGCATCATGTTTATTTATATATAAAATGAATCCTTTTAAAGTAACATTTTATAACTGAAGTGGATTAATGAGCTAAACGATGATACATGTTAAATAGTTTAATAAAAGTGTTATATATAATAATATAAGAAAGGACTTTAGATCACAGGGTTAAACTTAATATTATTACCAATGTACTAATATTAAACATTTATTTAATGAAAGAATCAAATCTTATTTAATAAAACTTTAAAAATATTACATTTGCTACAAATTTGAAAGTAATTTAGCTACATGATAGGAAAATTATATTACATACATTCTGTGTATGATATATCATAATAATTATTGGAAATTATCCATATTTATTAACATTTCCATCATACAAAAAATGACAAAAATGAGTTATTTCAGAATCAGTGAACTTGAGATTACTTTGAAATGTTTTTTCTTAGAGAAAAAGTGTGTATATGTGTATGTTTTTGATTGTGTTTGTGTGTGAGTGAGAGAGAGATATAGTAAGAAACAATGCAGCAAGATGTTGTGTGTGTGTGTGTGTGTGTGTGTGTGTGTGTGTGTTTTCACAGCTGAAGAGTGTGTATTAGCGTAGCTACAGTGTGTGAGGAGAGTCATCATGTCCGCAGCTGTAACAGGTAGAACATATAAATAAACAGTTTCCCTGCAAAATAAGAAAAATCCAATTTAGCAGTTTTTAGTAAAACAAGTTAAGAAAAAACAAAACAAAGACAAATGGTTTTACAAACTGATGCAAATATTTTGTGCATTTTTTTTTGTCACGGGGTGTTAAAAACATAAACAGCTAATTATTATGTCATACAAGCTTCAAGCAAGGGGTGGCCACCCCGAACATTTGTGACTGAAAGGCCTGGGGGGTCCAACTTAACCCCTGGCTCAGGGACTCCAAAGTCAGCAGATAGAGGAAACGGTTTGAAGGAAAACCCTGGGACAGGACTCCAGTGGATGAACTATCGCCAACAGCTCTGTGTCCTCTGAGAGAAAAACATCAGTGGCCTGCAGTCAGTCTCCACCTTTCATCATTATTATTATTTTTAAAATTTTCCATTTAAAAACATTTCACGCAAACAAAGCATCATGTTTATTTATATATAAAATGAATCCCTTTAAAGTAATATTCTATAACTAAAGTGGATTAATGAGATAAACAATACTACATGTTAAGTAGTTTAATAAAAGTTTTATTTTTTTATAATATACAATAATATAAGAATGAACTTTACTCCACTCAGCCAACCAAACTCCTATCACCCAGATCACCTCTGATGGGACACATGGCACTGCCCTACTTAATATAGGAAGCATTGTTTTTTTAGATTGCCAATCAGCCCTGCCAACAAGCTTTTGGAAGATTTTTAAGACTCCCTTTCACAGAATTATGCATCAGGAATTGACAGGGTGAATTGGTACTATTGATAAATCTGGTCCCTGACTTTCCCATGACTGTCCTCCCAGGCAGCAACTGGCTCAGCTTCCTTGCTCTGCTTCCTGCCACCAGCTGACAGAAGAGAAAACTCCAAATAGCAGCTGATCACATGCTAGACCTGGACCCGGAAAAGTTACTGACATTGCTGACACAGGAGCAGGTGATGAATTGGAACATAGTTGGGAAGTAAACGACCTTGAGCAATTAAAAAAAAAAAAACTCCCTGAGTAAAGTTTGTCTTATGGAAGGCAATGACCAAGAAATCGGTTGCCCACTATCAGCCATCTTCTTCCTCATTACACGCCAGTATCCTCTACTACTAGACCCTGTGCTGTGGCCAAGAGTGGGATCTCCTGGTTACACTGCTCTCAAAAATTAACACTGAAATATCTAGCTCACGTGCACACTTTGTGCGGAGACCTGGCAAGCAAGGAATCAAGAACATGTTCCAGGAAATTGTTTAGACTGTTCAGGCACTGTAGCCAAAGTTAAAAACTGTGTCTGCACTGCGCTGTAAGCCCGTGCTCTGCTCATCCTGCCAGTATCATTGGTATCCCATTTGAATGCATAGGCACATACCTGTTGGGATCCATTCTGGGCAGTGAATACATTCTGGTAATCTTTGATTGCTCTACACAGCACCCTGAGGCTGTTAATCTGTGGAAGAGAACATCAAAGAACATTGCCCAAGAACTGGTTCTCCCTTGCAGTAGTGTAGGGCCCATGAAAGACATTTTAACTCCTTAAGAGAGAGCCTTCAAGCATCCACTGTGTTTACACCATTCAAGCAATTATATGGATGCCATACCCGAGGACTGCTAGAGGTCACCAAGTAAGCAACAAGCCATGACACTACTGATCTGTAATTGACTATTTACAGGAGATAAACAACATAATAAACCTTTAACCAAACCTTTAACTGGCCAGATCAGCCCACAGGTGATCAGGTCCTCCTCCTGCTGCCAAGCAGCAGCTGTAAATTGCAAAGAGAAAACTTTGCACTTGCAGCAGCCTGGTAAGCAGGAAGACATTCAAGTATCCCACATAAATTTGATAAAAAATGGATTGAACCACTTTTTGAAAATTTAGCTTATGCATGTAGCGTCTCATTGATGACTAAAAGGGCAGTCTTTACCCAGGTTCTTCCTTGGTCTCACGTAGGCTTAAACAGGAAAATCTTGAATGTTTCCCAATTAGAAGCCATGGGTGGATAAACAACGTTCTGAGATCTTACACTGCCACATATAACATGGGACTTGCGTGGGGTGACATGGACTTGTACAAGGCTGCGTCATACAATGTTCACAAAGTGGTAAAGAAGGTGAAGCAGCACCCTGGGAGGTAAGTAGAGTCACAGCTCCAACAGAGTGACTCTAGGATCCTGTGGCAGGGACTAAGGACAATAACTGACTATAAAGCACCAACTTCTGGTATGACAAACGCAGACAGAGACTGGTTGGAGACTTTGGCAGACAAACTGAACACCTTCTATGCTCACTTCGACGCTGCAGTTAAACACTGCTAATAGCACTATGATTGCTAACAATGCTAATGTTAGCAGACATGAAGAGAATGCCATCATTGGAAATGCATTCATCATCTCTATACATAACCTGAGCAAAACCTTCAGAAAAGTGGACAGCAGGAAAGCAGCAGGACCAGACGACATCCCAGGTCGAGTCCTCAGAGCCTGCGCAGACCAGCTAGTTCTGTTCCTTTCCCAAAGAAACCACATCCTGCTTCCCTCAAGAACTATCACCCTGTAGTCCTGACTTCAGTGGTGATTAAGTGCTTTAAGAGACTGGTCAGAGACTTCATCATATCTTCACTACAGGACACACTGGATCCATTACAGTTTGCATATCGTCAAAACCAATCAACAGATGATGCCATCTATAACCTCCTTCACACTTCACTCACTTCACTGGCTTGCAGTCTCCTCTCTAATTCATCCCAAAGGTGTTCTATCTGGTTGATATCAGTACTCGGTGCAGGCCAGTAAAGTTCTTCCATACCAAACTCGCTCAACTATGTCTTTATGGACCTTGATTTGTGCTTTGGAACTGGAATGGGCTTGTTCTTCAGGAGTTGGGCTCAGCCTCGTTCCAGTGAAAGGAACTCAGCAGAAATGCTTAAGCATACCAAGACATTTTGGACAATTTCATTCTCCAGTGCACAAAACAAGTTTAGTGTGGAAGAACAAGCCAGGCCTTCTCGTCCAACATCAGTGTCTGACCTCACAAATGCACTTCTAAAAGAATTGTAAATAATTCCCATAAACACACTCCTAAACAATGTGGAAAGCCTTCCTAGAAGAGTTATAGCTGCAAAGGGTCATCATATTAAACCCAATGGATTAAGAATCGAATGTTACTGAAGTTCATATGCATGTGAAGGCAGGCAAGAGAATACTTTTGGTAATATGGTGCATGAAAGATTCAAGAAGCATCCAGTACTTGTCAAATAGTTCTAAAAACCCTTTATATCTACTCCTTTACTGGAGTCAGAGCGATACAATGCTCCTGTAGGGTAGACGAAATAATAGCCTAACAGTGGCAGCTTGGTGGTAATAGAGCTTAAAGTGGCAACCAGCAGTAACCCAAGGGCTTCCTGTAGCCTAAAATGTTTGGATCAGTTTCAACTTTGTTGGCTCCTATATGATACTAACCAGCATGAATTTCCTTGATATCATCTTTTTGTAAAAACCTTCAAGTTTAACAGGGATGTGTAGACTTTATATCCACTGCAATTGACTCTTCATCTTCTTCTGAATCAGACAGGTTGGGCTTCACAGTGGGAGACTATGCCGTGTTTGGCGCCATGTTGGCCATCTCCATGATTATCGGTGTCTTCCAGTCTTTGCGCTCACGTGGTCGGAGCTTCTCAGATTCAGAAAAGGTGAAGAATTTCTTTACAGGTGGGCGTAGCCTGGGGGCGGTGCCAGTGGGTGTGTCCCTGTGTGCAAGCTTCATGTCGGGCGTGCAGGTGCTTGGGGTTCCGTCTGAGTCGTACTTGTATGGCTTGAAGTTCCTCTACATGTGTTTGGGTCAAGGCATCAATTCCTTCTTGACAGCCACGCTGTTCCTCCCTGTGTACTACAGACTGGCCATCACCTCCTCCAACCAGGTACACACACAATTCAACACAATTTTTATTGCACTTTTGACAAAACAGCTTTACACAAATAAAAATTCTAGATAATTAAAAAAAGAAATGCTTGTCCATAACGAGCAAGCTCATGACATGAGGAAGAAACCTTGAGAGGAACCAGACTCAACAGGGAACCCATCCTCATGTGGGTCAGATTGCTGGGACTGATCTGCAGTCATACTGTGTGTTAGGAGGCTGGAAGTTCAGTATAACAGGAGATGTGTGGTTCGGTATGGAGAGCCACACCACAAGATGTTTTAATATTAATAAGAGCCCTAACGCAGGGCTTTGGAGGGGGTCAATGAAATAGGAGTCAGTGAGAGTGCTTATGTTTGGAGATTGCGTGAGATTATTAATTAAGGAAATTAAAAGGAAACAAAAGAAAACTGAAAACACAAAATAAACAGAGCTACAAATCCTCTACGCGAGAACGAATGGGGCTCTGGTAACAAAAAATAAAAACTATATCCTCTTTTGTGTGTTTCTGTGTTTTTTTTTATGTGTACACTTTATACTTAACCTGAGAGCGCAAGCTTAAAGTACAGCTCGCCGCTCTCTCTCTCTCTCTCTCTCTCTCTCTCTCTCTCTCGCCGGCATCTTAGGGAGGCAGAGGCTGGGTCTATGCCTCTGTTTCTCGACTTTCTGTGCTCTTGTATTTTCTTTGTCTTTTCTTTTTTTGTCTTTGGCCCTGATACCTTACCGATGCAACCTAAATGATCACACAAAGTGGCAAGGTATCAGGACCCTTAAATAGTCACTCCTCAGTTGTGGTGTGTCCACACTGATTGCAGTGTTGTCTGGCAACCAAGTGTATAAATGGCCGCGCCTCTGCCTGTTCAGAGCTCTGCAGAGTATTCATGCACGGTTCTGCCCCTCGCGAGACCTGCGTCGTTACAATGTGTTTAAATTAATATGGAGTCCAGTTCGCTATTGGAGGCTCAGGTACAAAACTTTAGGGAATTCCAGTCCTGAACAATGGAGCGGCGTGAGACCATTTAATGCTTCATAGGTCAAAAGTAGCATTAAATTTTTTTTAAATGTCACTTGGAGCCAATCTAGTGAGGATTGCTGCTGCATTCTTTACAGTACAATATCAAAAGCCCTGTGTGTGTGTGTGTGTGTGTGTGTGTGTGTGTGTGTGTGTGTGTGTGTGTGTGTGTCAGTATCTGAGGATGAGGTTCGGCAGAGGCATGCAGCTGCTGGGAAGTCTGCAGTTTCTCATAGCTACAGTAAGTTCACACACACACACACACACACACACACACACACACACACACACACACACACACACACACACACACACACACACACCTTATGAATAAACATTTAAGGCTTTCTAGAACATTCAGTGTTACTATAAGCAAGGCAAGTTTATCTGTATAGCATATTTTATACACAATGGTAATTCAAAGTGCTTTACATAAAAGAGAAGATGATAATCATAAAATTAAATAGAAAATAATAGCAATAAAACCGGTGAGGAGACCATTACAATAATCCACTCTGCTGGTGATAAAGGCATGGACAAGTTTCTCCAAGTCATGATTGGAAACAAAACATCTAATTCTTGCAATGGTTTTGAGATGATCGTATGCTGATTTAGTTACTGCTTTGACTTGACTACTGAAACTAGGGTCTGTCTCCAGAATCACCCCAAGGTTCTTAACTTGATTTTTAGTTGTTTGACTCCTAGAGTGAAGGTTTGCATTCACCTTCAGAGCTTCATCTTTGTTTCCAAATGCAATGACTTCAGTTTTCTCCTTGTTTAACTGAAGAACATTTTGGCACATCCAACTGTTAATTTCATCAATGCATTGGCAGAGGGAGTCGACGGGGCTATAGTTATTTGGAGATAAGACTCGGTAAAGCTGGGTATCATCAGCATAGCTGTGATGGGTAATTTGTTTTTTTCTTATTATCTGACTCAGTGGGAGCATATACAGGCTAAACCGGAGCGGTGCAAGAATTGAGCCTTGTGGGACTCCGCATGTCATGGACGTCCACTTAAACTTATGCTCTCCTATACTCACATAATAACCTCTCCCTTCTAAGTATGACCTGAACCACTTGAGCACCATCCCAGAAAGCGCGACCCAGTTTTCCAGTCTTTCTATTACTATGTTAAGGATATAGCCTTCATAAATAGTGCACTTGTGTTCTCATTAATGCATCTCTTTCTGATAGACACAGATCTAGATTTAGTGGTAACAGAGATCAATATATCAAAGAAAATACAGCAGTGATCAGACAGTGCTATGTGCTTAATACCAATGGATGAGATGTTTAGACCCTTACTGATGAGTAAGTCTAGAGTGTGTCCACGATTATGTGTGGGTCCGTGCACATGCTGAATCAGGTCAAAAGTGTTTAAAACACTTATTTATTTTGTAATATTGATTTCTGCATTATCAGTGTGAATATTAAAGTCCCCTGCTATGGCGAAAAAGTCGAACTCTGAGGAAATCATTGATAGCAGTTCTGTGAATTCTTCAGTAAAGTCTGGAGAGTATTTTGGAGGTCTGTAAATAATGATGAACACAATGTGTGGAGCAGCTTTCAGCAGAATCCCTAGATATTCAAAAGACAAAAACTGACCAAATGACTCTTACATGCATTGATGGACATCTTTAAATAGAGCAGCTGCACCTCCACCTCATGTCCTGGACATGTCTAACAGTTCTGCAGACACTCATGACAGTAAAGCTCGGAGGGGCTGTTTCATTTAGGACTGTTGCACTACAGCTATCGTCTAACCAAGTTTCATTAAAAAACATAAAATCCAATTTGTTCGTGGTGATCAAATCAGTGATTAAAAATTAGTGAGCAAATATTTAAAAATGCTAACTTGATGGCATTACTTTTTGTCCCCACAATAATCTTAGTCTGATGCATAATAACTCTGAGATTAGATGGGTCACTTAAGAAGGCCGCACACACACACACACACACATACACACTCACACTCACACACACACACACACACACACACACACACACACACACACACACACACACAGAGGACTGACCTGGAAGTTTGGTTCACACGCTGCTCCCAGCTCCAGTTTGGAGTACGTACACTCACAGCGTCCACATTTACACACACCGTGACCGTTACACAAACCCTGAGAGAGAGAGAGCCGGCGTGAGTGTGTCCTAGACATGTCTGTGTGTGTATGTGTGTCTGTGTGTGTGTCTGTGTGTGTGTGTGTGTGTTTTACCCCTTTGTTGTCCAGGCAGGTTGCATTGCTGAGAGGACACTCACAAGCGTCTCCTGTCCATTCCCCATCACACACACACTTTCCCATATAGCACCGGCCTCGAGCTGTCACACACACACACACACACACACACACACACACACACACACACACTTAATAAACAGGCACACCCGGAACAGTCTGCTGGTGTTCACTCGTGTGTGTGTGTGTGTGTGTGTGTGTGTGTGTGTGTGTGCGTGTGTGTGTGTGTGTGTGTGTGTGAGACTGACCGTTACAGAGGAAGCCCCCTGAGCGGGGACACTGTGACCTGTCGTACTGACAGTACGGCCCCTCGTACTGGTTGGGGTTGTAACAGAGACACGTCCCACACAGACAGTCTCCTCTCCCGTTACACGGCTCCTTCGTCCCCGGCTCCACGCACCCGGCCGTCCCCGAGGACACCTGAGACGAGCAGTTACAGAACGGGCCGAGCCTGCGAGACACACGGAGCAAGACAGAGAGACAGTTGTTATCTCAATCAGCACAGAGGGATGTGAGCTACACACCTCATGGACCTTTGAACACAAAGAAGAAGAAATGTGTAAACACTTGGCCAATCAGAACTCTCTGGAATGCCCCGCCCCTACACGCCTGTTCACTGCTGGAATACACGTGTTGCTATGGTTACGGCTTTCTGAGAATACTCACCATTTGTCGTAGCAGCGGCAGGTTCCACACACCAGGTCTCCGTTCCCGCTGCACCGCGCCGCACTCCGTTTCGGGTTCTGAGGGAGGAACAGGGGCGCGTTACAGGCGTACGGTTTGGGACGCGCCCATGGCGCACTGACGATGGTGTTTATGTACAGGGTGTGTGGGGGTGTGGTTTAGGACACGCCCAGATCAAGCTCACGTTTTCACATTCGCAGGTTTTACACAGGATGGAGGTTTGTATCTGGAGGGCGGAGCTAAACGTGGTGGGTTTGACCCTGATGGTGCCCTCGCGCTCGTTGGTGTTCAGGCTGCACACGGGCTTGTCGTTCACACTCGTCTTAGCGTTGAGACGAACCTTAAACTTACCCTGAAGGAAATAAACATGAAGGAGGATGAAGAAGTGGAGCCATCACCTCTCAGCAACACACACACACACACACACACACGTATATATATATATATGTGCACAACTGTTGTGGTTTTAACGGCAGGTGTAGAAACACAAGTGTGTCCTGTAGAAACATCAGACTCACAATTTCTCCCGGCTGGATCTGGAAGGCTCCGTAATCGGACCGGTGTCCGGACGCAGAGAGGACCTCTGCTCCGATGGCTTTGGGTTTGTTCTCAGCCTGGATGCTGATCTTTGATCGGATATTCTGTGTAGATCACACACACCACACACACACACACACACACACACACACACAGGTTACAGTGTCAAAGCTAGTTTGACAGACTTCAAGACAGCATCAACCATTTCTAGATCTCGAGAGACAGACAGGCGTCTCATCCACACAGAGATGCGGTGAGATCATGTGACTCACGTTGAAGGAGCTGTTGATGATGTTGAGGATGTTGGAGGAATCATCTGTCAGCACTCCGAGCTCAGCGATGGGGAAATACTTTTGTAGTTTCTGAGTTTAATCACAAACACAAGAGTGTCGCATTAGAGAGAGAGAGACAGAGAGAGAGACAGAAAGACATTGAGAGAGAGAGAGAGAGAGACAGAGACAGGGAGAGAGAGACAGGGAGGGAGAGACAGAGAGAGAGACAGAGAGAGACAGAGACAGAGAGAGAGAGACAGGGAGAGAGAGACAGAGAGAGAGACAGAGAGAGAGAGAGAGAGAGAGACAGAGAGAGAGAGAGAGACAGAGAGAGAGAGACAGGGAGGGAGAGACAGAGAGAGAGACAGAGAGAGAGAGAGAGAGACAGAGAGAGAGAGAGAGAGAGAGACAGAGACAGGGAGGGAGAGACAGAGAGAGAGACAGAGAGAGAGAGAGAGACAGAGAGAGAGAGTTGCTAATATGAAGCTAACAGAAGGAGTAAAGCTTGAGACGTAGCTGCAGTACGCATGTCCTGGCTGATGGGGGCAGCATGGACGTTCTCCTCACACACACACACACTGACCTCGTAGTAGGAGAGCGAGTGGTTGGTGACGGCAAAGATGGGGATGATGTTGTTATTGACGAGCACGCGCACCAGCGTGGGGACTGATGGGTAATCCTGCTGCGTGGCGTGTGTGTACAGACCCTTACTGTCCAGGTGACACGCCTCGTCGTTCCGCGGCAGAATTCCCGCCAACACGTTTATTCCATCACCCTCGTAATGAAACGCCGACTCGGTGGAGAAGACCAGTATGTGTGTGCTGTGCTCCCTCCACCCGATCTGAGACTGAACACACACACACACACACACACACACACACGGCATGAAGATCAAACAAAGAGACCGGTAAAGACAAAAGGTGTTTGAGTCACCGTCCCTCTCGACCAATCAGGACAGGGGTGACAGGGTGTCTTTTTATAAACTCCACTAACACTCAGTAGAGTACCATAACCCACAATGCACTGCAACCTTTGACCCGAGCTGATAATGCACACTGGGGTCAGGTGAGAGGCATCATGTGATCATTCTGTGAGCTGATTGGCTACCTGACAGACGGTGGCCTGCAGGATGGCGTCGAATCCCCCCTCCGGAGCGTCCAGGTTGCCAGATATTCTCTCCTTCTGCAGGATCTGTCTGAAGGTGGTGATGTTACTGGTGAGAGTGATGACGTGCTGGAAGGAGAAGGGCGGGTCACTGTTCTCCCATGGCTCCTTCAGCCTGAGAGACAGGCAGACGGGCGTGTGGGCAGAGAGACAGAGACAGACAGACAGATGGGAGGAAATCCAATAGATAAACTGACATAAAGTCAGACTGATAGAAATAGACAGACAGACAGACAGACAGACAGACAGACAGACATCACTCTTACTTTGATGGTCTCATGTCTGTCTGTGGTTCAGTGACTTTATCAACGAATTTGCCGAATCCTATTGTGTAATCATCAGAGAGCGTCCCAATCAACTCGGCTGTAACACACACACACACACACACACACACACACACACACACACACACACACACACACTAAATGATATTGTTGTTATTATTATTATGTTGTTTTTGTTGTTGTTTGTTTGTTTATTACCAAGCTTGTCCCCCATCTTCTTGAGGTTGTCCAGATCATCAGACATGGAGTTGGAGAAGTCCATGAGGATGTAGAGGTCGAGTGGACCACGCGCCGGCTCGAACACCTCCATCGCCACCTCTCGCTCCTCACCAGGTAACAGCGTTATCATCATCTGCTGAGGAGCCACCCACGAGTGCTTCATGTTCTTATTAATCTCAATGTTCTGTTACAGGGATAGAGGAGAATGAACACACACACACTCACCTGCACAGACCTGAGAACGAGTAGAGAAGGACAGATGTGTGTGTGTGTGTGTGTGTGTGTAACAGTGTGATTGTTCACCTGCACCGTGGACATGGAGCTCTGCACACTGATAGCTTGAGCACAGCCGTGACTTATCAGATTTTCCAGAAGATCGCAGCGATCAAACCCAAACACCTGCAAAACACCAGACGCACCTCATTTACACACGCAGTGTTTATTTATCATGTTTATCTGCACGGTGACACACATCTCTTCACACAGAACTGAGAGGGTTAATGGCTCCTGCCTCAGGGGCCCACGAGCAGCGGCTTGGTGGTGAAGGGGCTCGAACCCTCGACCTGTGGGTCACTGACTTCAGTGTTAGATTAGAGAGGACACTGAGACAGGTGTTGTGTTGTAGAGTGTTGGGGGCGGGCGTTGGGGGCGGGCGCTGGGGGCGGGCGTTGGGGGCGGGCGTACTCACCTCATCAGGGCAGTATGCGCAGCCGAACCCGGTCTGCAGGCAGGTGGAACAGTTGGTGGCTTTACTCGCTACACAACGATTAGCTGTGATATAAATCAGACAAACAGATTAAACACCCTGAATCAGATCAGACACCCGGTCATGTGACACACGATACAGGGTGCACTAACTTATAACACACTTTAAATCCTAAACCTTCTCTAAATAATCGTAACCACATGTTTATTACATCTATAACTTTATTACTATAACTGAGCATTTTAACTTCCTGTCTTATTTACAGCTTTGATTCTTTAGCTAATGTACAACAACAACGACAACAACAACAACAATAATAATAATAGTGTAACAGAGAACAGTTTCCTCACCGGTGACATTGTGATGACCAATCAGGGTGAGAAAGAGAAACAGCCCACTAAGGTGCCACGCCCACCTTCCCATCTCTAACCTGCGCACACACACACACAGGGTCTAAAAAATGACTTTGCACAAGACTGAAGATCAAAGCACCCTCATGTGTGTGTGTGTGTGTGTGTGTGTGTGTGTGTGTGTGTGTGTTTTATGGTTCTGTTAGAATTCCTGACGTTCCATGAGCAGATGGTCTCAGAGTTCTAAATCAGAAACACACCTTGGTAAGCTGATAAACGGAGGTGTGTGTGTGTGTGTGTGTGTGTGTGTGTGTGTGTGTGTGTCTGGTCTGGTTCTTCTGTAGGTTCTCCTCATGTTTCTTCACCACTTGTTCATTAGAGATTAAAACACAGCCCAGTCTGTACCAGATTCACTTGGCTGAGTGTGTGTGTGTGTGTGTGTGTGTGTGTGTGTGTGTGTGTGTGTGTGTGTGTGTGTGTGTATGTGTGTGTGTGCGTACATTACTCACTGCACTTCAGGTATCGTATGACTGGTGTTGCAGTCGTGACCCTGATGACCTTTGACCCCTGTGCCAGAGTGTTTTTCTGTAGCTTCAGGGGTTCAAAACATTTCAAAACGATCTTTTGCACTCTGTGTGTGATGTTTTATGAGTGCAGTATTCATAAATACTAAATTATATCCTGTTATATCGTTACAGTAAACACTCTCACTCAGTGCTTCACAATAAAACCTGTGGAACATCAAGAGAGGTGGAGCGTGAGTAAGGGAGAAGTAATGTCACTGCAGGATGAGACGGAGAGAGAGACAGTGAGAGAGAGACACAGTGAGAGACAGAGAAAGAGAGAGACAGTGAGAGAGAGACACAGTGAGAGACAGAGAAAGAGAGAGACAGTGAGAGAGAGAGACACACACACAGTGAGAGAGTGAGAGAGACAGTGAGAGAGAGACAGAGAGACACAGTGAGAGACAGACAGATAGAGAGAGAGACACAGTGAGAGACAGAGAAAGAGAGAGACAGTGAGAGACAGAGAGACACAGTGAGAGACAGACAGATAGAGAGAGAGACAGTGAGAGACAGAGAAAGAGAGAGACAGTGAGAGACAGAGAAAGAGAGAGACAGGGAGAGACAGAGCGAGAGAGAGACAGTGAGAGACCGAGAGAGAGA
>JAAGKR010006830.1:7676-40618 GCA_011419295.1 Clarias macrocephalus
AAAAAATCCGAATTTAAGTGCATGTTGTAAATATTTTTCAACATTCTTGCAGCTCTGTAGGGACTTTTCTAATAAAATCATGCTGTTTCAGAAGGTAATAATAATAACCTTTTATTTGTCTTTTTATTCCCCTATTTAATTTTTATTTCATCCATTATGTTTTGTTATACCTTTTGGAGTCTTTGTGCATCTACTAAATGCAGCATCATTGGTGAGATCATCATACTGAGTAATAGTAATGTAGATTGCGGACTGGCACTAAAAGTCTTTTCATAACCTGCCTGCACATTGAGGTAGTACTAAACTGCCTCAGAGGTGATTTGTTATTTAATTAGAAATGGCATAGCTAACATGATTTTTTAATGAGAGGACCAGATTCACCAGACTCAGAAAGTCATTTAGCGCCCATGGATCACTCTGGGGAGTGCTAACACTTGTCCGTGGGGCTTAAGTGATTTGGGATAAAGTCATTTTGTGCAATTTTTTGTTTATTAAAGATATTTGCACGGAAATTAAAACCACATAGCAGGGGCCATCCAGAGCCTTTTGGGAACCCTAAGCAGAATGTGATTTGCATGCCCCTGCCATAGCAATTTACATACCAACACTCTGCACCTCTCTAACACAGAATACAGCACGAACATGATGAACGTGCAAAACATGCAAAAGTTAACTTGCTTTACAAATATTACAAAGGGTACAGATTAAATAATTAAATAAGTAAACAATTTGTTTACCAGAGGAGAACATCATTAGATTATAGGTAAGGTGTGGTAAGCTCAGAAACAAATAATACATGGCTTAGAAGAAATTCTATTCATGGCCCCAGAGAGTGAACTTTGTTGAAAATTAAGTTTCACTGTGCTCCCGAAGAATATGAAAAATCTTAAAACAAAATGCCTGCAGCATGTTGTCTTCAAACACATTCGTTCCAATTGGTAGTCTAATTATATGAATACTAAGCAGCAGCCTAATTATATAAACATAGCAAAAAGATTGACTAAATAATGTGTGATGCACTGTCTTTAAAAACACACACACACACACACACACACACACACACACACACACACACACACACACACACACACACACACACACACACACACACACACACACACATCAAGCAAACTAAAGCGTTCTTCATCTCTTTCTCGTGGGAGAACCCCTGAAAGTTACATGTAGTATCAGGTAACACAATTTTCTGTTAAAATAAAACAGAAATACCAAAATAACACTTTATGACACATTAATAAATCTAAACGTTTTACAAAATAGTAAAATGTGTTGTTAAGGGGGTCTCTTTAGAATAGTCCCTAATAGTCCTACTGTAGAACCCCATAAAAAAGCTGGTTATACAAAGAACTCTTGAGAATCAAGCTACTCTATGTAATGCACACTGGACAACTCCTCATAACAATATCAAACATAAAAGTGTTTAGTTAAAGGTAATATTAGAGGCAGAATTAGTTGCAATTAGTGGAGCATTGAAGTGAATAAACTTTATAGGAATAGGAATTAGTAACAGTCTGTCAGAAGGAAGCTGTGAAGCTGTCTTAAAATATGGGGCCACTTACCTATTGATCCGCTTCTGAATGAGTAGGAGCTTCATTTTATTATTTTAAGATAATACATTTAACCTAAGAAAACTGGCAGATTCTGTTACCTCCAAAATTCAGGGAAAATTACTTTCTCCATTTCCACTTTGTTACCCTCTCCCTTGTAAATTGAAGGTAATCCCACTTGTTTTGTAAAATAACATGATATACAGTATTGTGATCTTTTTTTTGGCGGTTCGAGCCCCAGCTCCGCCAGGTTGCTGCTGTTGGGCCCTTGAGCAAGACCCTTAACCCTGTCTGCTCCAGGGCGCCGTAAAAATGGCTGACCCTGCGCTCTGACCACGGCCTACTAACAAGAAGCTCGGATATGCAAAGAATAAAGAATTTCACTGTGCAGTAATGTATGTGTGACCAGTAAAGGCTGACTTAACTTACTGTACAAGCCTCTGGAAGCAGTGTCAGTTCAGGGGTAGGCAAGTTCGGTCCTAGAGACCTGGTTCGGCTCCAGCCCTAATCAAACACTCCTAAACAAGCTAATCAAGGTCTTCAGAATTACTAAGGCTACTGGCAAGTGAATTTTTATTGTTATTTTTTTTTCAGGGTTGAGGCTGAAAGGCTGAAATCTGCAGGACTGCGGCACTCTTGGACGGAACTTGCCTACTTTTGCTTCAGTTGGTCAGATCTAGGCTCAGGCACGATATGGTTATACAGAATGTACTGAATGGCCAGGATATCACAACAGTTGTGTATTTCCTCCCTGATGGCACAGGCATACTGTATTCCAGGATTCATATTGTAAAAAAAAAAAAAAAAGTGGCTCTGGGAGCATGAGCAATAATTTTCATACATGAACTTGTCACCACATTGTGTGCTGTAAACAAAGCTAAAGGTGAATGAATAGTATCTTAAAGTGTGCAATTCATTTTATTTTATTTTTTTGTGTGTGACAAATGTCTATTACTTTGCATGTGGAATTATTTTTATCTTCCTTCGGCAGTTTGTACTACACTACATTGATTGCTGAAATAGTGCTTTGTTTGCAAAGATGTATTGTGATGGCTCAGACATGGTCCAGCGACACACTGTGAAGAGAGCGAGGGTCAGGTGAGTGGGAAGGAATGCACACCTAATGAGAATGTGTCTAATTAGTGTTTATCTGTTTCAGTGAGCCATGAAGCAATAATGAGCAAGTGGAGTGAATGGGTGGGGGGGAGAGATAAGTTCACATGCAGCACCCAGAGGTTTTGTGTGTGTGTGTGTGTGTGTGTGTGTGTGTGTGTGTGTGTGTGTGTGTGTGTGTGTGTGTGTGTGTGTGTGTGTGTGTGTGTGTGTGTGTGTGTTTACTGTGACTGAAAAGCAACTGTTAAATTCCTAATGAGCGCTAAAATAAATGTTAACTCACATCTAGCGCCTCTCTATCATTAATTGCAAGATATCTCCTGACACTAGTTTGGATACATTGCTACAGTAACTGTGATTCCACACCCGAGTGTAAAACAGCTAATGTTTTATTAATTTTTTTCACAATCAAGTTAATGCCTTTGTTTATTAATTAACTTAATAAGCATACATAATGAATTGTCGAGTGCTCGAAGATTAACATGCGATGCATTTGCAAATGAAAAGGTTAATGTACGATCTGTGTAGGTTATTTTGGGGAAAGGAACATCACCTCCTGTGGCAGTTAACTGCATCAAGGAGTCTATGAATCATAACTCATCATTAAGCTCCAGCTGTATAATTTATGCTCTCACCAACTGGAAATCTCAACGTTCCTGTTGTGTATGTGTACTTGCACAATAAGTAATAAAGCTTTGAAAATGCTTTACTCTGAACCCACACACGGCACATATTGTAGTATCACTGGATATGATATGCGTGCATCACACCCTGGAATATAGAAGAAAAGAAAGAAAAAAACATCTGTATATTATCCTTATTCAACTGACAAGTTTCACAGATCTTGTTCTCCTCGCGCTGAACTTATTGAGATCGGACAGCCGTTTCCACAGCCACGTGACACAAATATAGATGTCTGGGTTCTGTTGAGTTCTTGCTAGCAAACAGATTATTTCTGTTGAAGCATGTGATAGAGGTCAGTGACATGCTGCTGGAGTCATACCGTCCCCAGATCCTGCTGATATGTGACTCTCAGATGACATCTGCATCATGGGCATAGAAAGGAGAAATGAGCAGCCTTAAATCTGTTATCATGGACACCTTGTAGAGATGACTGGTGTTTACTTTTAGATCGATGTCCCCCAGTGCTGCAGAATTAGATCAGGATGAAAGGCTGCTTTATTGTGATTTTCAGCTACTGTGGAGCAGCTTACCCTTCCTGTGTGCGCCCTGCTTCCCTGCCTCACATGCTGTTATCATTTATCTCCCTTGTTCTGTTAGGCATTATGGTGTGTGTGTGTGTGTGTGTGTGTGTGTGTGTGTGTGTGTGTGTGTGTGTGTGTGTGTGTGTGTGTGTGTGTGTGTGTGTGTGTGTGTGTGTGCGCGTGTGCTGTATGTGTGTTTTTGGTGATGTCGCTATGTCCTATTTCTGGTTTGAGGTTTCCATATTACATTAGCAAATATAATTTGCAATCAGTTTGAATGATAGATGGTAGCTGTGAGTGACAGATCTGTTTATCTATGTCAGTGTCGATACTTGCATCAGGAATAACATCATTGCTTTTGACCACTTGTCCCGCAGCACCGGCACAGACATACTGTACACACAAACAGTCCCAGAACAACAAGGAGTACTCTCCGTATTTGACATGGCTAGGGTTCACAAAGATTAGATTTGAATTTATGAAGATTGGTTCACCTGGGTCGGTGGCGTAATCTATGCTGTTGTTGTATTTCACATGTGGCCCTGCGTCTCCAAGCAGTCCAAGGGCCTCCGTATTTCACCATGACAATGTAATCACAGCTTCACATTAAAAAGTCATTATTGTTTAGAATGGAAGCCTCGTCCAGAAAAACACTGCCTATAAAATCTCTTAGCCTTTGCCTCTCAGAGCACTTGTTTACTCAAGAATGCAAGCTCAGGTGATTTAAATGGGCGACTTACACCCCCACTGGTTTGTAAAAGGATTTTTTTCCATATGTCTACAAACACTCTTCTGGGCCTTATACAAGCATGTACAGTTCAAACTGATTTTCTTGGCTATAACTACCATTCATACAATCTACTATATATCTCTAGCAGTCTTTTCTGAAGGCAAATACATTCATTAATTCATCTTTTGCAACTTTGTCCCAGTCAGGATTGTGGTATAACCTGGCAACACATGGATGTAGGATGGAGTATGTATGATTCAGTTACGTTAACCATATGTGATGGCAAATACATACTGTATAACATTACATCAAACGTAGGCTCCTGCCTAATTGCTAGACATTAGGAATGGAATGCATGAGTGGTATAATGAAGTTCGAGATTATGTGTCTGAATCAAGATGAGTGTGAGCTAAGAGAGCAAAACTGTTCCCTGGGTGGAAGAGATGACATAATGTCTCTACCCCTGCCAGTCTAAAGAAATGCCAACTGTAGACAATTGTGAGCTCATGTATGCAGAAAAGAGGGCTCTTTCCATTGAATGTGTTATACTGCCTTGTAATGCTTTTTGCATAGCAGCGTCTCGGAGAAAGTGTACAGTATGTTAACCTTCAATCTCCCCAGTTGGTAGCTGTTGTGTGATACAGGTACAGCTGGCTGGTGATCAATCTGTGGAAAACATCGGAGAATAAAACAATGTCTACAGGATTTTGTCTCCTAGCCGAATTACTTGAATTAAACAAATTCAAAATAAATCATTCGGCCAAGAAAAAATACATAGCAATTGACCTGCTGTCCATTCATTATTTTAGTACTTTGAAACATCATCTCATGTGAAAACCCCACCATGAATCTTCATAGATTTTGAATCCGCATAATTTTCCACAAAATAAACCCTAATCCAAAGATTGCACCTTTTCTTCAGACCTAAGGGACTAAAGCAACAATCATAATGGTTTGATTGCTTACCAATATGAAGCTGAAGCATTCATGGAGACTGAGATCAAGTGTCAGCCATGCTCTGTGGTGGCTCAGAGCTTCTCAATGGAGCCAAGATAAGACGCAAGATGGATGCTGAGGATCCTTTGGTGAAAAACGGTTGATTTATTGGCTATTTCTGTAGGGATGGCACATGGGGTATAATTATGTATTAAAGAATGGCTGCTGAGTGAGAATAGGGCTTACAGACTGACAGAGAAAAAAACACTGTACTGGAATATTTTCTAGATCTAGATCCCTACGTGTTGATCTTTTCCCCTATTGCCTTCTCTTTTTGCAAGCAAATCAATATTGATTTTTTATGTACCTGCATCTCTTATGAAGTTTGATTTTTTTTTTTCTAAATCAATAAATTCCCAGTTGGTTGCATCATTGCCTCCTCAGTCTAATCATGCCCTGAAAACACTGGAACTCCCCGGCCAAGAGGATATTAGTCTCACATACAGTATTGATCGTACACTGTTTGTCTTATTAGTCTTGTCAGTGTTCTGTCAGAGCAGACTGGATGGGGGTTATCATATGGGACTTGTAGTGAATATATTGCTGTGGCAATGCCAGACTGATGTCTAAAGACTTGAGATAAGTATAACTGGATGTGACAAAGCTTCATTTTCTGTTTTAAGAAATCGGAAGAGCAGCTGAACAAAGAAGTAATAGGTTTTGAGTGAGCCTATACAATACACCTTCTCATTCAAAGAGGTTGAATTTGTATTATGGCAAGAAAAAATCAGCTAAGTAAAGAAAAACGAGTCGCCATCATTACTTTAAGAAATGAAGGTCAGTAAGTCCGAAAAACTGGGAAAACTTTGAAAGTGTCCCCAAGTGCAGTCACAAAAACCATCAAGCGCTACAAAGAAACTGGCTCACATGCGGACCGGCCCAGGAAAGGAAGACCAAGAGTCACCTCTGCTGCGGAGGATAAGTTCATCCGAGTCACCAGCCTCAGAAATTGCAGGTTAACAGCAGCTCAGATCAGAGAGCAGGTCAATGCCACACAGAGTTCTAGCAGCAGACACGTCTCTAGAACAACTGTTAAGTGGAGACTGTGTGAATCAGGCCTTCATGGTAGAATATCTGCTAGGAAACCACTGCTAAGGACAGGCAACAAGCAGAAGAGACTTGTTTGGGCTAAAGAACACAAGAAAGAACACAATAAAGAAAACTCTTTGAATGAGAAGGTGTGTCCAAACTTTTGGTCTGTACTGCAGGACTTCTAAAAAAATAATTAACAAACACATAGTGAGCATCAGGTAAACCCAAAGAGCATATATTTGCTTAGTATTCGCTTACTATTTACATTACAACCACTTATTATTTCCACCTGCTTGGGTTTTGTTGTGCTCAGGCTCCATTTCATTTGTAGATTTATTGCTGTTCAGGGTAGAATAAGAACCCAAGCCTGTTTGATCACTCCTTACATACTGATTTACAATCCACAATTTAATTATGTTACAGCGTGATGTGGTGTTAGGTAGCTGCCCAGAGGTTGGGGGTGGACTGTCTTGGTAACCAAACCCTCACATGTCTCCCTGGGGAAGGCTCAGGCCAAACAGCGGCCTCTATGAAAATCACCCAACCAGGTTTGATTGATGCCTGTTTATAGTTATATAATTCTTGAAGCGCTGTTATAATTGAACTCAATATGAAACCATTAGCATCTTGTATATATAAGTATATACGAACATGTAACATATAAGAAAAAAGATTTAACATGGTACAAATATGGTGGTATGTCAGTAGTCATGTATGGATCATTTGCAGGGCAAACTGTTGCTTTGATTGACAGTCCCATGAATTTTGTATGTAGGTCTTAAATAAAACATAATGAATAAAAGAATAAGATGTGGAGCAGCTTACCCACATGTATTTTTGGAATGTATTTAATAAATAACATTAAATTGTAATAAGCATTTTATGTGTTTTGAAAAAATGGGCACTCGTACAGTTTTGGTCAAAAACGTAATTTTTCAGTCATTGCTTTTAACCTTGGATTTTAAGAATAAAAATATGACCCGTTGGAAGTGAACTCAGCCATTACTGCAATGTTAATGTATATCTGTTCAAGCTAGTGTAGTGCATTGGGTTAAATATGTATATAAGGTGAAATACAGTACAGGTAAACATTTGGAAGGCTGTCTGAGTGGGAGTGTTCATTCAGATGCGACAGGCTGTTTGTTTGCTTCTATGTGATAGACAGCGTTTCAAAAATAATATTTTTTTCCCTATGGTGGATGCAATAACAAATCACACATATGCAGACTGCAAATATGTGAAAAGAAACAAGTGCATTTGTTTACTCCTTTGTTTCCTTTAAATTAAATTCTTGATTTATTGCATAATTGAAATGCTATCTACAGTATATTTAGTGGGTAGTTTATGAGCATAAAAATCAATCAAGACTATTAAACCTTGATAATGAGATTTGCATTATGAAATGAAGAGGAATGGATTTATGGTTTTCCAAGGAAAGATGAAAAATACAATATAGCATACGGCCATCAATTTCCAAATCATTAGATAGGCCAACAATCTCCAAAAAAAATATATATATATATATATATTTAAATATAAGATCAGGAGTCAGTAGTCTAATTTAAGGATATACATTTCTACTTTTAATTATTAGAAAAATTTAGTGCTGATCATTTTTACTTGTGATATCCATAATTAACATTAGTATTCTTTCATTCTCTTTTTTAAAAAAAATTCTCAATCATATTTTGTATATACAGTACTTTGTATGTATTATGTATTATATATTAATATAAAGATTTTTGCACAGCCAGCCCATCGTCTGGACTGGATCCCTGCCATATCCCATTACCCCAGTTAGCAGGATCTTTTTATCAGTGTAAATTCAGTAATGAATTCTGGGGGTGATCTCACAGCCAGGGCCAATCTTATCCAGATTGTCTTCATGTTCCTGCTTCTGCCTCGGTCTTTAAATCAATATTAGGCCAGAATTTCATATGCTTCATTCTTTTTCTCTAATTATTGGACTCCTGTAGTGCAGACAGAATAAAATGGGCTTATTTATATCCCAAATACTCCACTGAATCTGATGACTTCATTATACTTTCTCACTAGTTTGGAGACAAAATGTTAAAAATGAGGTAAAGCATAAGTATGCAGTGTTTTCAAAGGATGGCTCTATGTACTGTATATGTTTTCTACATAGATATGAAGAAATATAGAATTTGTTTAGGGTTATAATGAGCTCTTTTGAGGAATTGGGTTGCTAATCTACAGTATAGCAGTGTATCATGCTAGTGTTTTCTATATTTATAATATTTTGAATGTTAATATCTACAGTAAATGCTTTTGATAGGTGGTGTATAAAATGTTGAACTACTGAGATACAGAATTAACCACTAGAATGAAACTCATTGAAATTTTACCCAAAAAGCACTGTCTGAATCCTTCGATTTGAAATATGGCCTTAATTTATTTTACCTCAATTTACCTCACTTGTTTTCAAATGATGTTAAAATTTTTGGTAACATAAAATTCAATTTGAAGGACTCTACAGCATATAGATAGGCCTTTAGAACAAATTCACTGCACTGACTAAATCAGGTTACAATATATGTAGACATTTCAAGACATTTACATTTAGGCATTTGGCAGAGGCTCTTATCAAGAGCGACTTACAGAAGTTTATAGTATTATAAATACAGATGTGTTTACTGATGGGAGACAGATGCTACAATGAAAATAAAATAATAGCCTCCATTACAACGTTTTTAAAAAAGTAGACCATACTGATAATTGTGGGGTCCTCTGTTTCTTTCAGCTATCGTTAATGTAAACACAAAGTTCTTCTTACTGGTTTTGACATAAGACTTACATACAGTATCATTGCTTAGTTTTTATTTTAATAAAAGAAAAAAATGTACAGTATATGATTGATGTAAATGTCTTATGAAGGGCCCTAAAATAACAGAACACTTTCTTTTATAAATCCAAATTAATAATAAAATAATCCTCTCCAATATGTCACAGTCAGTAAGCCAAGCTGACAGTCCTAATCAGGCCATCACATCATTCAGTCATTTCTACACAAGCTTTGTGGACCCATGCTGCTGAATATTGTTTTAACGACCATAAATGAAGACTGCAGGGTCCCGTGGAGAAAAGGGCAAGCTAGCGATTCATTTATTCAAGGGACTGCTTATGTCTTTCATAATCATTTTTAATGTCACACATTACAACGTCCCTATGGGGGAGCACTATTGTCATTCTTTTTGGTGTGCATGGACATGGTATCATTACTTCCCTGCATTCTAATTAACCTTTCATCTGTTCCTTAATCGGCTCTATCTGCCAGCCAAGCAGCCGCTGGATTAGTGAAGAGTGACTCAGCATTAATTGACTAGGATGTGGAGAAATAGAGGAAGAGAAATGGAATGAGATGAAGCAATGGATGAGCAAGAATTACAACTAACATGGCACCATCTGCACGACAAATGTGTAGGTGTCCTAATCATGGAAAGACAGTGGCAGCGCTAGATCAGTTTAGAACTTTTTGGTGCTTTCTATTTAAGACTCGGTTCAATGCAAGGTAACAGATATTAAATCTCTTTTTGATATCATCAATTCCACTAATGTTGGGGCTCTTTAGGGAGGTTATAGGTAGACTAGAGGGCTGACTCAAACAAAATTATACATATCAAGTTAGATATATAATAGACATCTTTTTTTCCTTTTGTTCCTCGGATAGTTCTTTCTTGATATTATCAGGAATAACAAAGTGACAGCAAAGGACACTGTCTGGCTTTAAAGCAGTCTTACAATGGGTGAACTTTACAACATGGCCAAGATTAAGCACCCTGACCACAAGCCTGAGGCTCACCACTCTAATCTAGAGATCTTATTCATTACCACCACACATCCACTCTGAATCTGCTAGCAGTTCTGCTCCATATACAGTATACTGTACACCACAGTGATTGAACTTTTCTTTACACACTCACAGAATATTCATAGAAAAATGGCCCACAAAAGTGTTGAACAATGCAATAACTTTTTATTCATTGTTGAAATGAAATACAAATTGCTTGGGACACTATGGGGTATAAGAATAAAGTGTTTTAAAAAAAAGTTAAAATCTAAAGAAGTAAGCCAATGCTCAGTAGCTTTTTTTGTTAGTTTTGTTTAGTTTTGTTTTTTTATTTCAAAAAATAAAGCATTAGGGATGATCTAATACTGTATAATGTAGAATGAAGAAAACATTTCTACATGCTACGTTACATAGTACATCAACATTTACATCCTCCTTTTAAGGGCTCCCAACCTCTACACAGGCTGGCGAGAAGCTGTGTTAGGCATATTAACATGAAGTGGGGCTTAAATATAAGTTCATAACTTTTCAAAAATAAAATGATTTTTTCCCCCCATTTTTGCCATAGAGTATATAATAAAGAAAAGCGAATGGGGAGTCCATGTGATGCATTGAGGCTGAAGTGGAATAATTGTCCCTGTGGAGCGATAAAATCATTGGTTTTTGAAAAGTTTGCCCAGTGTCCTTTTCCTAATCTGATCAGCATGGCGGTTGTTCATGGTGCAGCGCACAGCTATAATCAAGTTACAGTCTCATGCTATCACCCAGCTGTCCATCATCCTTCTGCCTTCCGCTCATAAGAGAACCCCACATGCATTTTCTATTTATTTTCCTCTTGCACAGAGGTCAATCAGTTCATACTGCATTGATTTCTATTGCAATGCAATAGAAACGAAATTTGGGTGGATGCAAAGCTTTCCTTACTGCAAACGCTTATCTATACATCCTCTTCATACTTTATAATATGAATTAATCATGATATAGGTCCCTAAGTCACACTCTAATAATCTGAAAATCTGCTTTGTTATTGCACATAGCCTGTGGAACGATCGCAGCAATGTGGCAGCATAATGTCTGCAAATGAAGGCCCACATCAGGAGCACAGCTGTGCACTGAGACAATAAGCATCCAGTCAGCACAACAGGGATGCAGCATCCATAAAGTCCAGCCTATCACAAATATACCCCCCTCCTTTTCGACCATCCCAAAATGGTCTTCAGCCTCCTCTGTCCCATAATGGAGCATTTCTCCTTTCTTTCAACCTCATTTGTTTTGTGGTAGATTTTAGGGCTGTTAAACTGAAGGATGGCTTCGGGAGGAATTGGAGCTTCTTTTTTTTTATGTTATAGGTTATTATCTGCCTGTCACAGTGTGTATGAAAAGGCGAGGGATAACAGTGACATCTCTGTTACTTCAGTGCATGGGTCCTGCAGTGCAGTCTATCAGAATGATGGGATAGAGGAGGTGAAACAAAAGACAGCGCGCTTGTGCCAGAGCCATAATATTCACTTTCTCCAAGACATTGAGATATCGTGGCACTTTAGCTGAGTAGAGGTAATTGTGTGGATATGTGTGAGCTATTATAAAGCCTGAGGTGTAATCCCTCTCAAATCACTTCAACATGTATAAGAATGACACCCCTCAGTGCTTCTTGCATGTGTGTGTGTCTGAGAGAGAGAGAGAGAGAGAGAGAGAGAGAGAGAGAGAGAGAGAGAGAGAGAGAGAGAGAGAATGTTTGGGAAAATTGCATCATATCCTACTCTAAAGACAATGGTGAGCACTCATTCTACTAGTCAATATGGAGTGATTATGTGAGTTATACCACAATTTTATTTTGTTTTATTTCTCCACCATCCTGTACATTTCCCAAAAGCTGCCTTTTAAGAGCACATCTATCACAGTCCTATCTCTGTACTCCACATTGAACATCCTGGATAAATGTATGGATTTGCATTTTCATCTTCTACAGTATGACACTCAGGCAGGGGTTTTCAAAGCTTTCCAAGCAAATGAACTACATCTCACTAGATAAGGCTTCAGTACTGTATATATTTCATGAACCTGCATGAAAACTGCATTATTGATATTCATGACCTGCTCCCCAACAATGTTCAATCCTTTCTTTGTTCACTGGTCAGTATGATTGGAAATGTCTACACAGTGAATATGAAGAAGAGGTATATAATCAATACCCCAGGCTACTCATAAAAAGATATACTCAATTAAAGAATGAAGCATTTTTTCCTAATTGGATTTCTTCCTAAATAGGATCCACTTGATAATATCATTACTTTACCTTTCATAACCTTCCATTAGTGCAAAAGTGTAATTAAAGTGTCAAATAAAGTAAATCTATTCCCACCAATTGTGCCAAATGTGGCCTGAGTGTCTTTATGATGGATCTTACTTGGACTGCTGGCAGTACTGTGCAATGTGATACAGTATGAGCAATTTAGCTTCCTACTTAAAAAAATTAAAAGTCCTCTGTGAAGGTCTTGACAATCCTGAGGGGGAAAAAGTTTATGGAGAATGCAAATATTAAGATTCATAATATAACTTTGCAGCACAATGTGGCTCTATCATAAAAGATGAGACTGTCTTGCATTTAAGGAGACCAGGTAGCATAGTGGCATAGGGGTTAGCACTGTGGCTTTTACGCATCCAGGGTTCAGGGTTCAACTCTCACCTTGGGTCTGTGCTTGTGGAATTCGTATGCTCTCCCTGTGATTGGGGGGTTTCCTCCAGGTGCTCTGTTTTCTCCAAAGACATGCAGAGTAGGCTAATTGGTGGTTCTAAAATTGCCGGTGGTGTGTGAGTATGTGTGTTTTCTCATCCGGAATGTACCCCACCTCATGCCCCCTGGGATAAGCTTCAGGCCTCCTGCTATGTGTCATTATGATGTACAATGGCATTTCTCTCCTGCCTGCTGAGTATACATATTAAGCCACTGTCACAGCTTAACAAGTGAGGTGAATCACCCAGGAATCAATGAGGCTTCTTACATGTAAATATATCTTGCTCATCATACAGTATGTTGCAAATAGATTGGACATGCAATACCTCAGTGCGATGAATGAATGGCATCCCATCCCAACTTACTCAGTGTTTCCATGATATGCTCAGGATACAATTAAAAGCTTCTGGAAATGAATAAATGAATGAATAAATACATGAATAAATGATGTCAATATTGAAATGCCTATGTAAACAAGTTGTAGCTTAAACAGAAAAATTCTAACTTATTCAATTAGGACTCAGTTTAAAAGTATTTCAAAGGTATCAAATACCACAATGACCTTGACCATAACCTTTGACACTGTATAAGGACCTTTTTTTTCCAACACATTTTAAGAAGCGTTCGATTGCAAAGGGTTTCAGACATGAACGTAATGCTGCATTTTAGTTGAAGATTTGCGTATTTTTCATTTGTTGTCAATAACTGCTTCATGCTAGTCAGGGATGCAGTGGATGACCTTTACTGTAGTGCTTTTAAAATATATTTCCCATAGAAACAGGAAATGGTTCTCATTTATAAACATTACAACTAATACAAATTGCAAGTGAAGCAAGTGAAGAAGACACAGTACATCACTGTAGCCCTAATTTGCATTCTGTCCCTACAGAATCTCTACATACTTTATCGTGGTTACATTCTTTCCAGTTTGACAAAGACCATTGTTCTCTCTCACTCCAAAAAAAGACAGTTGTGGTATACTGTTGTGATAGAATCTTGAGTCTGCTGGTTTTTTCACTTTAATGGAGGTGCACATTTTATTTCCACATATGATAAGTTCATTTCACATGGGGCCTGAGGCAAGGTGAATATTTCTCGCTGCACTATTACAAGCTCCCTAGCTGAACAAGAAATACATTTCCACATTTCACTATTTCATGGTGGTGGTAGATGAGAGACTCACAGCATGGTTTCCAGTATTCATACACAGCTATGGTGGAAAGTTGATTCTGTCCAGCTGCAGAAATAGCATTTGTGATTCCGGGTGTAATGCCCATTCAGTCCTGTGCCTTATAGCACCAGGTGACCTGAGAAGCAGGAATGCAATTATAGGGAAAGATATTTTCCTGATGGGCTGTGGCCTACATGTTATTTCTGTCTCTCTCTCTCTCGCTCTCGCTCTCTCTCTCTCATTATTTCATGATAAGTAAATGTGATAGAGCCTAAGTCAAACCAGTATGCCGGAGCCATGATCGGACTGCTTACTCCCCTCTGAAACACTGGCCTCCCAGGAAGTCCTTAATTGGACCAAACCATTTGGAAATGGCTTATAGAAAGGTCAGGGATAAGAGTCTCATCACCGTACTGGGCTGAGAGTCATCTGTAAATGTACATCGGTTTTATGCCTTACTCACGAGTCCCGGATTGATTTGAACTCCCTTTATAGTATAGTACACTATACAGTGTGTAGTACAGCACGGAGAAGTCTCATTCTAATCCTTTTCATATTAAACAAGTAAAATGCTTTTGAATGTCTTAAAATGTCAAAATCTAGAGTGAAAAGCTGGTCCAAATATGTACTTAAATGTGCATGAGGTTTTAGAATAGCCATATTTTCTGAAATAGGAAAACCAAAAAGCATGAGCCTCCAGTGACAAAACTAATATTGCGTGATAATTATCATGGATTTTTACAATATGCTGAGCACATTTTTTCCTAAAGGGGAATCTGTCAGCATTTCTACTGATGGAATTGGCCTTTTATGAGCTCTCAGTAAAATTATCCTTTATAACAGGCTGTATAAAATGAATTGGCATTGGTGCCAATTGTTTTTATATGAAATAGCACTATAGGAGGAAGCTGGACTTCAAGGGTTTACAGATGGTAATTAACAAAAGCTATTGGATGATCAAACACATCTTTTAATTCAATCACATGCACCAATAATTTAATTAATAAATTCATAAGAGCAGCTGTGTGAAACTGCCATATAGGGAGGTTATTTGTGCTTTTTGCCAATATTTTTTTGAATACTGCTGTCATTAAATTCATATCCATGTTTTAGCTACATTTTAAATCAAAATTGCGTTAAAATGGTCACAGTGTGACCATGATGCAAAGAAATGGCAAGGGAAATGAACTGCACTTTGAAACATTCTCCATCCAGATGTTTTTCCCATCTGTGAAGATCGCAAAATACTCTTTGAATTATAATGAGGCATGGCAACACAAGTTTCCTACAAATAAACACTGTGTGGAAAGCTGTGACCCAAACCCACCCATAGCACTTAATGTAGCACATTTGACACATGACATCATTGCCTGGTGGTGATTCAATTAATTTATGGGCAAAAAAAATCCACTTGTTTATTCATCCTGAGTTATTGCCATGACAGAGACACCAAAAGGAGCATCATGTCCAACATGAAGATACATTTCACAGGAAGAGTTGCATTCAGGATTTCTTTGTTCTGCACCACACAAATCACAAGATTTCCCAAGAGAGCCCACTACTGCTCTCATCTATATTTTACTGCTGTCTGTAGCCTACAGAAACTAGACAAAATAGGGTATTCTAGGTGTAGTCCTTCTTGTGAACATAAATCTACTGTTTTCAGTAATGCACTGGCAAGACCAATGATATTTAAATGAATATACAATAAAAAACAGCAGTGCATGTTGCTTTTAATTTAGTGTAACAGCATGTACTGCGAAGGGTAGAGTGAGTAAGGGACATTTGGTGGCGTATTGTTTATTACCTGATTGTGCATTACATGGGGGGTGTAAAAAAGCTTCGTGGTTTATGAAAGTATTTTGGCTTCAGTATTTGGATGATACTTTGTCAGGGTGGTACTTACTGCTCAACAGTCAAATATGAACAGTAATATCCCACAGCTGCAAATCTTCTAAGCAGTTTTCCCTGGTGCACTATTAATATTGGATTCAACAGAAAGCTGTACCTCCTGATGTCAAAAAATGGATGCCCCTTTTCATTAATATTAAAAACAAGAGCAGGAAGGTGTGCTTACGGATTATTTGTTTAGGATTCAGTTCTACCCACCTTGATCTCTACATGCAAATCTCAATATGATAAAATGTAAAATGAACACTGAAAACCATAAATACTATTTTAACTTACACCATGAGAAGCAGAAAAGGCAAGAGTAAAAGCAACAGATACTGACATGACGAGAATGGATGGCAGGTTCCATTTTTTCGGTGCCTTGACACTACTGCAGAAATACATTAATACTATACACTCAATTATAGAACTACAACATTATTTCGCAATGTTTCAGATTCTACCCCATCCATCAATGGAAAGAGACAAAACTATAGTATGTCTATCACTGGTGAGGTATTATTTGGATGACTGATGTTGGAGTAGTTCTGGGATGAGGCACAGAGTCGTTGGAGGTTTTTTACGTGTACATTTATTAGAAGCACTTGCTATGTTGCACTTGCTATGTCGATCTTAACTCAAGTTTGATATTAAATGTTTTTTGTTTTTTTTAGATCTCCAGCAGTGGTTGTTATGGAGGTCAGGTTTTAGGTACCATGTTAGCACAAAACACACCGTCAGTATCATTGCTTTATTGAGGATGCTCTTATCCAAACAGGAGATGGACCGTGGTGGTCCTCCAGTGGCCCCTTTTCCAGTGATGGATGGGATAAACGGAGTAGACAGTGCTACGGTCACTGCACCATGTTCGGAATAGAGTTACTGTCATGAATCTCCACAGAGCATTGTTTTCACATGTGATAGTTTTTCATTTTACTTCTTGGTCTTGTCTCCACCCCCAATGGAGGATGGACACAGTTCTGTCACCCATTTGTGTCCATCTGTTTTCTGGTCTAGTCTTTGATTAATGTTCCCAACAAAGACAAAGGAGGGCAGAAATGGGAATACTCATCAAAGACTAGTCTATTAGGCAAGATAAATCAGGAAAGTGTATCTTCTTGAACTGTTTTTTTGTAGAGTTTGGATGCATCAGCTACCAATACTAATACAAAAAATGGAAACATCACATATAATCGTGCAGCATTGGATGTTGTTATTAAGGCATACAGTATATGGTTTCAAGTCCAAAACTATCAAAACTGATACATCTCTACTCAGGAATGTATTTCGCCTGCAGAAATTTAAGTTATTTAATTCAGGGTCCGCATTTCTAAACTTCATTCAGTGAACTATATTCACACTCAGTTAGTTACCTGGTACAGCACATGAAATGACGTGAGTAGATAATAAATAAATGACCAAGAAAAAAATTATACCTCATATTCAAATTAGAGGTATAAACATTTTTACCATACATTAACTCTGACAGTCAGCATAAGTGTAACTGCATAGTGTAACACAGACAGTTTAATTATAACATGCTTCTGTGCACAAATTCTACACCGCCATGTGCCACAAGCCACCTGGCAGAGTGAAGCTCATTCATACAGTAGTCCTTGATTAATGTACTTACCATTTTGCAAGTGCCAACCTCAACTAAATGACATGAAAAATGATTGTGCAACTGCAAAGATGTGATCTCACTTGAGTTAGTGACTGATTTGGTGTGTTTGATGAGCTCTCCATTTGGAAACATAAGTTGTAGTTTGGTGCATGTTTTGTTTTGTGCTATGTTGCTGAATGCTATGGAGGAAAATGATCTTCTGCTGTTGTAGCACGTCCACTTCAAGATCGATATTTTATGCATGCTGTGATGCTTTTCTGCTCACCCAAGTGAGAGTGATTGTTTGAGTTACTATTTTACTCCCAGCATTTTTTTTTTCTTCTGTTTGTTTTCATGGTTTGCACCACTTAGTATAGACTGTTGTGGATGTAAACCGCAGTCATAGCAGCAAAGTTTTTTGAAAAATTGCCGAACATGACCATCTGTTACCAATATTAATGCTACAATCACTCACTCACTCACTCACTCACTCACTCACTCATTCTCTAAACCGCTTATCTTGTCCAGGGTCCTGGGGGGCTCGGGGCACGAGGCAGAGTACTTCTTGCACGGGGTGCCAGTACATCAGAGGGCACAGGCACACACACACACACACACACACACACACACACACACACACACACACACACACAAACTCACACAGTTTTTTAAAAATGCCAGTTGGCCTACTCTGTATGTCTCTGTATTATGGGAGAAAACCGAAGCACAAGGAGGAAACACACCAAGCATGTAGAGAACATGCAAACTCCACACATACAGCCCCAAAGTGAGGCCCCAGTACACGTTAGTGATGGGTCGATTCGTTTCTTTTTAAACGAATCTTTAACGTGACCCAGAAGAACGATAGTCTCGGAGAGTGATGCGTTCATTTTCTACTGGGCTCGCATGCGCAAAGCATCGCAAAACCTCCATAGGTTATGTACAGGAAACAGAAATAAGTAGTTACCTTTGATTCTTTGGTGTCGTTCATTTCTTTGTCACGTGACTCCCATAGACACTATGCAGTGCAGTACACAGGAAACAGAATTGTATGGTTCTCAACGAGTCTTCTAATCCCGAGTCGTTCGTTCTTTTGTCACATGATTCCCATAGACTCTATGCAGTGTAATAGATTCAAAAGAACGAACGACTCAGACTAGAAGATATGATGGTGAGCTGCTCATTCTGTTTATCATAAAATGTCCTTAGCTGCACTGTAATATTTTCATTACTGGAACTATAGCCAAAATTTGTGTATGTAGACGTGTTGGGGGTCTGTTTATTGAAAATTTAACATTTAATTTTATTTCTGGTCAAAAGAACGAAATGAGCTAAATGATTCAAAAAAAGATTCATTCATTTTGATGAATGGGATTCAAAGAACCGAGTCACTAAAATGATTAAAACTTTCCATCACTAGTACGCAGTGCATTCATTCTGATGTTTAATGTGGACATTAACTGCAGCTCTTTTATCTGTGATTTTTTTCCCCTTGCTTTTTTGTGCTGCTCTCATGTGATTGGCTGATTAGAAAACGGAATGAATGTGCTTGTATACGGATGTAGCACACTAAAGCTCTTTCATCTCCCTGACAAGGACGAAAAGCACCTTAGCTTTATTAGAAGTACTGCCATAGGTACTCACTAACGGTAGATCACGTAATCTAGGCCTCAACAGGGAGACATTTGGCAAATTCCTAGTAAAGTGAAGAGTAATGCAGGAAATCAATCATTCTCATCACATCAACACTTCTCTCCAAAAATATAAACTTGACACATTTGTATTCCCTTTTCCTTTTCCATTTCCATAAAAGCAGATCTATAATGCTCATGTCTGGGAAGTGCTAAATCATAAAATCATTGTAATGGAAAATCAAATTAAATAGCAGAAACTACAGGATCAATAAACATATTATTTTCCATTGCCCAGGCTAATGTTATATCCTGATACTTCAGCTGTCCTGCTAAACAAGCCTCCGGCCAAACGATTTAAATGTGAAATTTACTGTATGTTTCGGGGCTGATAAATCCTCAAATGCCTCTCTGTCCTGGGAAAACACTGCAGAAATTCTCTGCTTGATTAAATTTAATAGTCCAACTGGCGTCACTCGGGTATACCGGAACAATAGTGAGAGGCACTGAGTAGGAGGAGAGTTGATGATGAGAACACAAACATTTGCAGCATTTATAGTGTTCCGTGAGCAGATGGTGCTGCCAAGCCTTCACCTTTAACCCCCTGCTTATTGACTTACTACAGCACTGTACTACCTTCAGGAACCCACACACACAATGTTTGATGGAGCATGAAGTTGGATGCTGGTCATAAGAGTGTCCAAGAATCAAGTGAGACAGTTAACCTTTTGTGCTTACTAAGAAGAAGCCTTTATACGGTAAGTGTAACCACAGGGCATTTTATTCAAAGCACAAGACTTTAATCATAAGACTAGATTAAAATAAACACGATTTCAATATTCTCTGTCCTTCAACTTTGATATTTTATGCTGCCTGGCAGCATTTTTCAGAAATATAATTAGACTCCAGGTCTATCATTTATGGATTTAGTTTTAGTTTTATACAAAGGCATACATCGTGCATAATTTCAGTGAACATTGGACTGTGCAAACTGAAAATCTGAAACATCAGAGGAATACAGTATGTGGAAACCTATTTGGATTTGAGGCTAGAATCAACGAGATGGCGACATACTGTACCTGAATAAGCTAAATACGCCAAATCTTTAAGGAAAATTAACCAGAAATGTATATTTTTAATAAGCACTTACAGATTTTAACAGTTTTATTGCTTCAGTTTTGTACCCTGAAAAATAAGCGCACACATGGCATCCTACCTCAGTTATCACCTGAATGTGTATCATTTACAAAATTTATCATCTATATCCAATTTTTTTTTTTGCAATATTAAATCAAAGTTTATTTTTATTTTAATGTTTTAATTCAATTTGCTTCTATCTAACTTCAATGTCTATTGATTTATTGATGTACAGTAGACACTTTATTCTGGTTAGGGTTTGCTTTCTTAAAACACACACACACACACACACAGACACACACACACAAAGATAATTTACACTCTCTAATCTACCTACAGTACCAGCATGTTTTTGGATACATGATTGTGGGAGGAAACTGGAGAACCCGGAGGAAACCCACACATGAATAACCTGTGGACATACATGTAAATCTGAGTTTTCAAAAAAGACGTAGAATCTGAAACTATACAAGTACACCAGTACACCATTGTGCTACACCCTTGTTTAATTTGCATGCCTTGATAAATCCATTAATCCAGCTACCAAAGGTTATCAAACATATGCTTTTTACAGTAGAATAAGCTTCATACTGTAGAATAATTCTATAAGCCTCATTAGTATATAATATATATAAGGTTTGGACCAAAGGTTTGGCTATAGCATTATCGGGCATGTACATTGACCCTGTTGAGCGCCCAACGAAGAGTTTTGGTGGAAACAGGAGAGTCGAGGTGCACATTTAATTCTGTAGTTAGTTGGACAGGTGTGGTTTTATGTTTTTTGGATACAATTCGGGTTAGCACCCGGACGTCCCTTTCAGACAGCTTCCTCTTGCGTCCACAGTTACTCCTGTTGGATGTGGTTTGTCCTTCTTGGTGGTATGCTGATATTACCCTGGATACCGTGGCTCTTGATACATCACAGCCGTCTTGCTGTCTTGGTCGCAGATGAGCCAGCGGAGACGCACACCAACAATTTGTCCTCTTTGAAACTCTGATATGTCACCCATAATGTTGTGTGCATTGCAATATTTTAAGGAAAACTGTGCTATTACTCTGCTAAATAAACCTTCACAATCTGCTCTTACTGGTGGAATGTGCAATCAATGAAGATTGGCCGCCAGGCGGGTCAAATTTAGCCATTAAACCTCCAACACTAAATTGGCCAGTGTTTCAGTTTCATTGTCCAACCCCTGTATCTATAGATCATTTTATTTGTATTTTTTTTATAATTAAAATATTCAAATATTAGTCACATTAATCAAACATGTACAATAATATATTGGCTAATGTATACAGTGAGGAAAAAAGAATATGTTGTCTAGCTGATCATCATAACTATTTTTCCGCATTAGTAAAACATACACCATATAATAACAAGTTGTATTTTGTGTCTGTTAACACAATGCATTTGTCTATATTGCCCCCAAAGAAAATACATGTTTGTAGAAGTGCTTGAACAGTTGGGCTGTTCTCTTAAATTGCTTTTGAACATCTTGCAATCAGAGCCAAGAAATTTACCCCAAGCTAAAGAACCATTATTGGAGTCCAATTGCAGTGTGAGTTAATTCCCTTAGCAATCGAACTGCTCTCATATGCAAAAGGCAAGAACAGTTTGAGAGGGTTACCTCTTGATGGCTTCTATCTAGAACTCATTTATCAAAGCAAATGCATTGGAATAGGATGGGCCGGGGTAATTCACTGAAATGGGCTGACGCGCTTACCCAGGAGGATCCATCCTGTTAAGTGATGCACAATTTAAAGCTGCTAAATGTACATTTTTTTCATGGCTGTGAGTGCCAAGTAATACACACTCAATGAGAAATCAGGGCTGCATCCAAAACTGCATTCTACTCACTAAATAGGATGCCTAAACATAAAGGACATAGTTTCTAGCTAACACACAATATAGTAGTATAGAATGTGTTTTGTGACACATCCCAAGTATCCAGGACTGAGGATTTAAATATCTGTTGGTATTATTTCCCCTTAGATTTACCAAATGTTATGAGATTAAAAACTCATAGTTATTATTGCTTGATTCACTCAGCCAATATTACCTATTTTTAAATGCATAAAGAACAGAGAGGCATGAAATGTGCACCAGAAAAAGACAACAAAAAAAGACACAAATCCGTAAATTAATAAACATAATAAATGTTGAAAAACAAAAGCCTCAATCCCTCACTCTAACAAAATGGTTTGTAAAGGAGAAAACCCCACCAAAACACCTACTATTTTGTTAATGCTACCAAAGTAGCTCAAATAAAGATATAATACATCAAAGAATCACACTTGCATATTTTATTTTAATTGTTGAATGTTTAAATTATAGCAACAAAAAAAATCTTAATAAAAAAGTACTATAATTACTATCTAAGTATAATTAGCATACTTAATTAGAATAAGTATATTAATTTATTAATTATTATTTATATTAAGAATTAATATAATATGACATTTATATTTACATAAGTTTACATAAATAATAAAAGTTTTTAACATGCAATTTTTTTACAAATCTTTTTGAACATCCTGAAAGTTAGTCAGGAATCGCTATAATATTTGAGAATAAAACATGACTGACTGGGTAAAAAAAAAAAAAAAGCAAACAGTAACACATGCTGCAAAGAAAAGCTGTAAAGTGGCACCAAAGCCTTTTCAGTCAAAACGGACTTTACATAAGAACAAAGTTTGAAAGATAGCAGTCATGATAATTTTATGGACTTAACATAAATTTGCATTAATTAATTTTCAGCAGTACTAATTGTTTTGTGCAATACAAGTTATGCACATTTTGAAATAAAAATGTCACTTTTATATGTCTGCACTGTATTAAGTTTGTATATTTACAATCCCAAAAATTATTTTTATGTATAAATGAAAATCAAAAAATTTATAATTTAATATAATTAACGTGCCTGTAAGCTGCACACAACTTTAAATACTAGCTATTTTCTAACTAGCAGTTCCACAACCAGGATCAATTGTCTGAGTGTTTAAATTGTCTAGTTTTCCAGCAGATTGGAAAACAAATAAATGCCTTACCTGTTGAGTAAGACACAGTTATAAGCCCTATGTCCATTTAATTTATCATTTAAAATCAATTTCAAGTGTTTCATTTTCTCACCTCCATTTAATTTGATCTGCACTCACTGCTATGCAAGGAAATAGGACAGATACACATGATGTTGTGTTTTTCTTGTTGTTTTTGGTTGGTTGATGACCAAGAAATAATAAGAATATGCTCATTTTAAGAGTTCTACATTTACATCTATATGACGTCATATGCTGGTAGTGGTAAAATCTTCTCTTTATAAAAGTAATGATATATTTTGTTCTACCTGATATATCCAAAAACCCAAACACACAGTTTGAAGTCTGAAGCCTCCCCGTTAACACACACCTGTAAGGCTTCTACTGTATATAAACACACGAATTGATCCTGTATTGGTCGCGAAAGGAGGCTCTACACCATACTAATGAATTATTGTGATCTAAATCCAGATGTTTCATTTTCATTGTCCAATATATTATTATTATTATTATTATTATTATTATTAGTTTTTTTCATCATTGTCCAATGCTGAGTTGCTGGTACCTACTAAATATTTAAATATGAGGCGTCATGATATAGATCTAGATCTAGATATTTACTGTAGATGTATATACTGTATATATAATACAAATTCATACCAACATTTCTTCAAGGTTTAATAAGAACCACTAACTATATGACATTTTCATGCCTATCCAGAAGCCAGACTGTGAGATCATCATCTGTTCCATTTTTATGTAGCCAATTTATAAGACATTCTCATTTTTATGATAGACTCTAATTATTAATTTAATGATTTGCCCTGTCACAATGAATGGAACCATCAGTGGACTGCACATACAGTCTGAAAAAGGGCTTTAAATAACAGCTTAAACAAGCTGCTCAGCTTCAGTGTGACCCACTCTGCATTCATTTGAGCATTCCATGCCTTCACAGATTTCAGACACCTGTCAGTCTTGGCAGGCTCCAACTGGAGACACACACTCCGCTCTACACACTCAGCCTTTCATATGGCCATCATTATTTTTCCACTCAGTCCGTCTAACAGGCCAGAAGAAGCCAGAGTGAGACCGACCAACTGCAAAGTAATGTAAAGGCAAAGAGAAAAAGACAGGACAAAAGAAGGGACAGAGCTGCAGGTGTTGCTTGTTATCACTCGTCAATGATGAAGCTGTGTCTTACTAATAGGGTCCTTCAAAAAGGTGGACAGTTCTGCATGACCTTACTTCCTGTTACTTTGTGGCATAAATAGATAAGAAAATGGGGAAAATTCTGTACTGTGAAGCATACCGTGACATTTGATGTGTAATTTCTTTGTCTCATAGACTTGTGTTAGAAATTTTTAACTTATCAAGATTATTTGATTGTGGAATATAGATTATTTTACTTGTTCATACTTGAATTGCATGCAATCTCAAACTCCTTTGGATGTAAGAACATTTACAAAGAGGTCCAGGTGTTAAATGATGATGATTCTGTGTCTGAAGTGACCACACTCGTTGAGTGGGAAACCGGGCCATGCCCTTTCACCCTCAAAACAGGTAGCATGCCTGGAAGCCCAAACTTCCCATTGCCAAACACCTGTGTCTCTGCTTCAAAAGCAAAGTGAAATGAGACTGTACTAATTAGTGTTGTAGATTATGGAAGGGAAATGTGGAGGTAGAGAAAATAGAAGATAGAAAATTTGACTTCATAGGCTCTATGTTTGTGAAAGTTTGAGAGATTTGTATCCAGCTGTTGTTGTTGTTGTTGTTGTTGTTGTTGTCAGTCTTTCAGCTGTCAAGGGCTCACCACAGCGGAACCATCCGATCTGCATATAACATTGGCTAAGGTTTTACACCGTATGCCCTTCCCGATGCTAACCCTCCTTCTTTATTTTATCCTGGCTTGGGATCAGCAAGGCATCCAGTGGACTGATTAGTAGCCTTCTAAAATAAAAGACTAGATCCTCATGCTGCAGAATATGCATTTTATTTGCAAAATTCCAGGCAGTGGAAAGAGATTATTTGTGAAGAGCGCTCATTAACTTGACCTGTTTTCCAGCATGGTGAATTGTTTCTGTCTTCTTTTTTTCACCTGTACATTTTACTAAAACATTTATTCATACAGTATATAACACTGGCATAACAATGATATGGTGTCTCGCCAAAAAAAGACACACGCTCTAATATTTTGTTTTAACTATGATTACAGCATGCAATGTGGTGGCCAATTCAAGTGTGAAAATAATTCCTTATGTTTCCTGAATCACACAGCTGTTTAGTCTCAATCCTGTGAATTCCCATTGTAAATTCTCTTAGTTTTACTTTTAAACATAGCTGTGGTTTCTAATGTTTGATTATTTATTTATTTATTCTAATGAACTTCGCAGGTCAGAGTCATTCATGATTTTCTTCCTCATCATATTTTTCCCACAGACATGACGTTCAGCACTAGTCTTCCAGCTCTTCATAATAGGTTGGACAATTCTTACAAAGATTCTCATAATTGTAATGTTTTCTTTCCGTTATGCAGGCCAATGATGTGACCATTCTATAATGCCATCTTTTTTAATCCAGTACTGCATATTGATTTGTTACTGAATCCCAATGTGCTGTGTTAAATGTCCACTAGATGAGGCTAGAGCACAGAGAATGGTATTGACAGTTTATCTCACTATCATTATGTGAATAGAAATTAGAGTTTAACATAAGGTTCAATCATTCATTATGATATGAATTCATAATGATTACATTGATTGCAAGTGGTATGGTGGGACAAGTACAGAACAAAAGAAGAAGAAGAAAAATGTGGTGTTTTAGGAGAAGTGGTAATAGTAGCAGAAGGACTGTGAATAATTTAAAAAAGGAATAATATGAGGAAGCATGATATATATATATAAAATTATAATTAAAATAAAATAATTCCTTTAGGCACTGCCTGCTTGTCAAAATGTTTTTCAGTGTAGCCAAAAAAACTTTCTTTTGCATGCTCACAGACCAGCAGGGAAGGAGTTGCACATTAAATGTACTGCTCATATAATAAATAGATACAATAAATATATTTAAAAAAAAGATGAGCATTCTAGAAATAGTAAAAGTAATAAATGTATGGATAGTTAATACAAATTGATAGTTTTCAATATAAGAAAGGTAATGTTTTAAAAATGACAGATATACCAGTCTCAAAAATTCACCTCTGCTGGAGAGAAGGTGTCAGAGATAGCATCTCCAAACCATTACCTTGAATACACGCTCAGGCAGAAAAGTAGCAAATGTCATAAACAAGAATGCTCAATTACTGACTCAAACTGACTGTGTGAACGATGGCTGACTGCACAGGGGACGAGATGACATATCCAAGGTCATCATTCCACGAATCGAAAAAATCACTTACAAGCTGTCAGTTAGTACCCAATAACAATATGGCATTGACCCTCCTCACCCTATATGCCAATATCACTTAAAATACAAGTAAACCATATTTTTCGTCTATGTTAAAGTCAAGACACTTGATAGTAGAACAGCTAATCTCCAATAAAGGTGATGTTAGGCTTCACAGAGCACATCCAGCACACAGACACTTCATACCGATGCTGACTTTGTTTTGTCATTATTGCTGATCATATGAAGCCCCATTTGGAGACATAGGTTAAGCTTTGATAGGTTGTTTTTAGATAGTTTACGTCATTTCACATTTCCCTTTACAATTTGTTTTATTAGTGGTAGTATGGCTAGATGATGCTGGCTAAATAATGCTGGCTAAAATATCAAATGATTACATTCCTTTCGGTATTTTTATTTAATCTTCTGCCCAGTCACACAAGCAAGAAAAACTTTCAGTGTCCAGGTGAAGCACACTATCCTATTTTTTTCTTACAAACATCATTACATGTGTAATATAGAAACACAACATAAGCTATTGTTACATATGGAGTGCAATTAGTTATGTCAGGTTTATGTAAAGCACAGGCCTACAGTATATTTTCTCACCACTAGAAGCCGCTAATGAGCACAGGAAGACATTCGAAATGAACCATTCGTCCACACAGTTGGCTCGATAATACTTTTTAAAGCTTCAACTTATAAAGCTTAAGCTTATAACTTTTCTAGAGATACCTGACATCTTCCACCATATAAATCTAAATAATGAATAATAATTTATAGAAGCAAACTCATAGATAATATCCTCATGTTGATCCAGACATATGTGAAAATCTCCCTGAGAGGAAACCATGTCATATCGAATATGAACTTTAAATGTTGATCCATTGCACTCTCATATACACTAACTGCAGGTCACAACAGAAACAAAGACAAGAAACTCAAAACTGCCTGAAAAATAATCTGCTGAATCAGTGATGATTCCATACAAACGTAAAGTGGACTGTAACAAATTGAGTGAGCAAATACACCTTTTGCAAACAGGACATGAGACTCTTTAGACTCAGCAGGCTTAAATAAACAGCTGATAGTGTGGTAGTGGAAAATTCACAAACAATTATTTACATAAATACCAGAATTATACCCTCATGTTTCAATGCTGAAAGCTTTATAGTACATTATATAATTATATTATATAATTATGATTATATTAGTATTATATTTATATTATATGACATGAATTTAATGTCAAATTTGACGAATGTCCAAGTATTCAATGTCCCACAGCTGATCTTGATCACAATAGTTAAAAATAATAATAAAAAGATGAAGCAACTCTTATTCTGGAGTAGTCTTAATTAATAAAAAGAAATATACTGTATATAGCACTATAAATATCATTACATTTTAGGTTTTTGCATTGGTCATTCAAGAACTTTACTGTTTCTAAAAAAAACATTTTTAATACCTTAGCCACTAAAAATCGGTCATTCAATCCTTATCATTAATAACTCACAGTATATACTGTATCAAGATAACTGGTAACACAGATTTTCTTGATATGTTCTTACATTATTATTAGGGCCCAAGCACTACAGGTGTGCAGGACCCTCTTGTTTTCCTAAGGATTTTTTTTCCTAACCTTTTGGACTATTTGGGGGTCTTAACATGCCTGAAAACTCATGAAACTTGGCAGACAGGTTGGAATCTGCTGCCATCAGGATACCTGAGAACCTTGTGGCCCGGGGCCCTCAGGGGCCCCCAAACAAGATTTTGCTGCATAGCTCATACACACTTTCACATAGGCACACGAAACTTGGTACACATTTAGAGCTTATTGAGCTGAACAGCTTTCGCACTGCATGTCCTGGGCTAAACTCAACAGGAGGCCGGTTATTTTGGGTCGTTCACAAAAACGCACCCGATGAATTTAGATATACTCCTCCTAGGGAATTTATAGGATCGTCACAAAACCGGGCCGATGTGTTTGCAAAATTGCAGAGGGGTTTTTGATATCTCAAACGGGTCAGCCGTGATAATGTCTTAAACTTACACCTAAAAATGATTAATAACTTTCTGTGTGGCATTATATTGAGTGACATTATATTCAGTGACACGTTCAGTGACATCATGTTCAGTGACATCACATTCAGGAACATCATAGTGTGATGCTTATTTTTCAGCATCTGCGGCCCATTGTACACATGTCCACATCACAAATGTTAACACACACACACACACACACACACACACACACACACACACACACACACACACACACACACACACACACACACAAACACACTCATACATCACACACATACACACATACATACACCCACATTACAAATGTTTACACTCATGCACACACACACACATATATCACACACATGCACACATACAAACACACATTGCAAATGTTAAGACTTGCACGCACACAAACACACACGCAAGCACACACTTCTTTCACAATGCACACACAAGCACAAACACACTTATATCACAATGCAGACACACAGACAGACACACGCACATATACACAAACACTTGTATATCACATATTACAAATTTTAACACTCACAAGCTTACACACCATACACACAAACATGCACAAACACAAGCACATTTACTCGTCACACACAGACTGACACAACCACACGTCACACACCTCTCTCCTTCACTCTCACACACACACACACACACACACTAACGTACTCAACAAATATTTAGGGCCCAAACTGACATTAGCCCTGTATAGTGTGTGAGGTGTGCACGTTTTACTGTGCAACCGGGTGGCGATGGCTTTTTGGAGGTCTTAACAGACTTTAATAACACACAGGTTGTGCGGTGACCCTGGGGTGGCGATGGACTAAAACCCCAGTCTTATAAGATGTCAGTCATACTCCAATAAATTGCTCTTTCTATGCTTGGTCATTTTTTCAGCTATATCCATGGGATACTATGGTTTACTGTCCAAAGTAGTGCCACAGTACCTTCCCTGGTAGTCATGTATATGGTATTATACCATAATATGCCATAGTGTTACCATGTTACTTTTTTATAGACTCCCAGGGGAGATAATGTGGCACTTCAGGACATACCATGGAAATACTATGATGTGTACCATAATACTTTAGTGAATACATAGTAGTTACCACAATGGCTAACAAATTTCAGCAGGTTCAGCATATAATATATGGTAAGTTTGCGCACATTATACCATATTAGATATGTTATTGCATATTAATGATATGGTATAGTATAGGCAGTACCATATTAGACACCTGTTGAACTTTGGTAGTCACTATGGTACCCAATAAGTACAGAACCATAGCATTCACTAAAGTATTGTGTAATGACCTGTGGAGGGTACCATAACAGGTCAAGTTTCATTCTAGAGGTTTTATAAGTATTACCATTATAAGATAAAAATGTATGACATACGATATATTCAACAGCATCTTTCGACATGTTCCATAGTACAGTACTATACTATGGTTCTTGGTAAACCAACCCTACTATAGTACATGCACAGTTGTATCAAAGTATGGACTGTGGTAGAACCATGATGTACCATAATGTACTATACAGTACATGCTATATCAGCGTTATATATATATATAAATTTTTATAAGTTCTAAATTGCTCTGGACTTAAAGCTATCAGTGTATATCTTTTCTTCCAATCCAAAAGCAATTGTCACGAACTGATATGACAGGCGATTTGGGCAGATGTTATCGCCGTGGGCATAGAGGGCAGGCATAGGCGCAGAGGTGTTGTTTCAAAATAAAGTCTTTAATTGTGCACAAAAACAAACAAACAGCCTCTTCGGGTGATCACAGGAGTGCTCAAACACACACGGTCTCTTAACACGTACTCAGGTTCTTGAGAAAGACACAGACTCTTTAAGGCATACACACTGTTTAAGGCATACAGACTCTTTAAGGTATACAGACTCCTAGCTAACACAAAGGCTAGAGCTGCTCTGTGAGGCGAGAGGGGGACACACTAGGAGGCTAGGGGAACACTCAAACTACAAAACAAAGGAAACACAAACAACACACAGCACAGTACTTAAATAAAACTCAGAATAAAACAAGACAGTACATTTACACAAAAATCATCAGACAGATAATATCACAAAACAGAGCCCATATAAACAAACCAAAGTAAAATAAAACACAATCGAAACAATACTAAATAAAAAACAAATGCCCACTGACAGTATTAACCCTCAACCCAGTTTCCCAGAACAACCAGCTATTTATAACAATACTAATGAGCTACCTCGGTTCAGGTGAACTCCAGCATCACCTGCCCGAGGTGCCTTCTGGGAAACTGAGTCGACTAAAAAAAAAAAACTACAAAAAACAAACATGTGCACACAGTGCCCTCTAGGGGTGGTCCCTTACAGTAATCCAAGATGAGATACTTCCAAGAAGAGAAGGAAAACATACAAACTGTTGCTAATAAGTGCTGACACTGGAGTCTTGTTTTATTTCAAATTTTTTTAGCATTATACAATTTCTATATAAATAGAAACCTTTTCTATTATTATTAAAATTAATAGAATGCACGCTTTATAGGTCCATTTGTAAGTGCCCATGTTACTATAGAAACAATTGTAGATCAACATCAACATTGCAAAGGATCTCACAACAGAATATCAACCTATTTGCTGTATTTATAGCATTTACATTCAAATTGCATAACATCTGATTAGCGGTGCAGACAAGTGAATCCATGAAATGCACATGCGCAAATCATTTTAATTGTTCAAATAAGCCTCCCTTCAAGCCAGCTTTCACCTATAACCATACCAGTCTGAGAGTGCCCCATCTTGTCTAAGGTTGAATGCTAAGCAGGCTGGGGCTGGTTAGTACTTGGATGGGAGACCACCTGGGAATAACAGGTGCAGTAATCTTTTCAGTTTTATTCCTCTCATAGGATTAATTTTTTTTTTTTTAATGAATGTTTTTAACAAATAATTTTAATTGTTCAAATAGGCCTCCCTTCAAGTCTGCTTTCAGCTATAGCCATACCAGTCTGAGAGTGCCCTGCCTTGTCTAAGCTTGCAAGCTAAGCACACTTGGGCCTGGTTTGTACTTTGATGGGAGACCACCTGGGAATAACAGGTGCAGTAAGCTTTTCAGTTTCATTTTTCATATATATATTTTTTTTTTAATTTTTTTTTTTTTATGAATATTTAACAAAAAATCATTTTAAATGTTCAAATAGGCCTCCCTTCAAGCCAGCTTTCACCTACAGCCATGTCAGTCTGAGAGTGCCCCATCTTGTCTAAGGTTGAATGCTACGCAGGCTGGGGCTGGTTAGTACATGGATGGGAGACCACCTGGGAATACCAGGTGCAGTAAGCTTTTCAGTTAGATTTTTCATATAGTTTTTTTTTTTATGAATTCTTTTTTAATCATTTTAATTGTTCAATTAGGCCTCCCTTCAAGCCAGCTTTTCACCTACAGCCATACCAGATGCAATTTTGCATCCTCAATGTCTTTAGATCATATCGGCCCGGTTTGGTGATGATCTCATAAATTCCCTAGGAGGAGTATATCAGAATCCATCGGGTGTGTTTTTGCGAATTACCCAAAATAACCGGCCTCCTGTTGAGACGAGTCTAGCACATGCAGTGCAAAAGTTGTTCGGCTACACATGTCGTTCCTGAGTTGCCATTGATCCAGACTCTAAATGTGTACCAAGTTTCTAGTGCATATGTGAAAATAAAATCCAGCAAAATCTCATGCGGGGGCCCCGGGCCACACGACTCTCAGGCATCCGAATGGCAGCAGATTCTAACTTGTCTGCCAAGTTTCATGAGTTTTTGAGCATGTTAAGACCCCCGAAAATCCAAAAGGGTGGGGAAAAAATTATCCTTAGGAAAACTAGAGG
>JAAGKR010006831.1:4863-40616 GCA_011419295.1 Clarias macrocephalus
CAGTTCAACCCAAAGGTGCTTGAGGGGGTTGAAGTTAGGGCTCTGTGTGGTCTAGTCAAGTTCTTTGACACAGAAACAATCAAACCATGTCTTTATAGTTCTTGCTTTGTGCACTCGGGCACAGTCATGTTGGCATGGAAAAGGTCCTTCCTTAAAAAGTTGGAATCATAGCATTGTCCAAGATGTCTTGGTATGCTGAAGCATTAAGATTGGCTTCACTGGGGATAAGGGGCCTGATTGAAACACCTGAATTCAATAATTAACATGTTCGGCCAAATACTTTTGTCCATATAGTGTATGTATAATATTTTTCCTCAACCATCATGTCATGTCTCTATTGAAATGTAGTGTCACAAATGCAATGTGTTTAATTTTTGTTCTCTTGTAATGATTATGTTTAACTGTGGCTTGGGTTCTGCAGGATGTTAATTAAAATGGCACTATATAAATCAAATAAACATTACCTGTACTCCAGAATAAACAGAGAGGGAACTGTAGCTAGGAAGAGATGTCTCACTTTGATTAATCATGGAACCTAACAGAATACAAATACCAAATACAGAAGCGTTACGATCATACATATATACCGTGCAAATATCATATCCAATTTTGAATGCTAGAATAGAATCACCAGACTTTAATGCAAGTGAATATGAGCAGTTTAGTGTTGTAGGAATACACACCTGCAGTGTTGCTGTGCTGCTGATAGAGGGCTGAATTAAAGGAAGTGCTAAGTGGAGTAAGTGTTTGGGTGCATGACGTTCCACCCCCAGATTTCTTCTGGTTGCGCAGCTTCTCCTCCCGCCTCCATTTGGCTCTTCGGTTGGAAAACCACACCTGTTAGTCAGTTGTGATGTAGAGAGACATACAGATGTGGAACGTGAGACTGATGAGCTGTTGCGTTAAAGCTACTGTACATGTGGTACATCTCTATCAATCCATCTGGGAATCTCTAGATGGAACCCAACTAGGAGTCCAATGATGACCATTGTATTTATTCCCATTTTTACGATGGTGGTAGGACCTCTGGTTAACATTCACACGTGCATTCATACAATTTGCTGCAAAAAGGGCAAAATGGGACTGCCATCTCGCCTAATCCGCATGTCTTTGGATTATTGGAGGAAACCAGTGTACCCGGAGAAAACCCATCAAGCACATGCAAGCTCCATGCACAGAGAGCCAGAGGTGAGAATCGAAACCAGGCCCTGAAGATGTAAGACAACAGCGCTAACCACTATGCCGACCACATGTGAGACTTAGTCCATATTTATACTAATGCACATGAAGCCTCAAAGAGAAGTGTAGTAATTTTGGTTTTAGAAGAAACTTTGTCTTTGGACCTTTTTTTAAGGCTTAATTGCATTACCATGGCATTGACATTACCATACATTAAAATTACACTAGGATGAAAGGAAATGCAAGGTCAGGAAGTCGTACTTGGATCCGTGCTTCTGGGAGGTCTATTTTATTTGCTAGACGTTCTCGAGCAAAGACGTCAGGGTAGTGTGTCCGCTCGAATTCTGCACGAAAAAAAGAAATGAAATATGAAAGAAGGTCAGACAGAAGAGCAAACAACATCCAGGTGAAACATATGGACAAGTGCTTTCTTTTTCTAAAATCACTTGAGACATGTAATCAGGGCACTTATTCTGGTATTGTCCTCATCGTACAGTAATGTCATTATCTTCATTCATGTATTTACACACTTTATGTATGCATGTGTCAGATCATATATTCAATTAAATATAATCCGGTCCATATGTATTTGAACAGTGGCTCAATATTTATAACTTTGTGCACCACCATAATGGATTTAAAATGAAGCATATGGTTGATGTACATACTTTCAGTTTTAATTCAAATGGTTTAATAAATGAATTCAAACATACTGGATTAACAGTTTAGAAATTACATTGTCTATTAGTTTGTTTCTCCATTTATTAGATTGTTCCTGCATTACTTTTGTGGCAAACTTGTGACATTATCCATCTGTACTGTAACATGCAGTCCTATCAGTTTTGTAGCTTTTTGTTGAGTTTGAGCAGAAAGTACGTCTCTACATGCTTTAGAATTCATCTAGATATTTCTATTAGCAGTCACATTAGCAATAAACACCAACGACCCAGTTCCAGCAGCAAGCATATGGGCTCATGCCATGAAACAGCCTCCACCATGTGTGACAGATGAAGTGGTATGCTTTGGAACTTAAGACCTTCTGGAAAAAACAAACAGCCATGAGCATACATTATTTAGTTGGTCAACAATTTCTAAATATTTTATTTTTATTATTTTTTTCTCATACAAATACAAATAATACTTTTTTTTACTTATAGTAATTCTTCACTCTGTAACGATTTTCTCCCTAATTTAGTCGAATCCAATTTCCACCTGTCACTAGGGGGCTCCCACATTAGGGCTACTACTCAATCCGACCCCACCCTGCTGAGAGAGCTTGGCCAATCACCTCACTCCAGGGCCCCAGGTGAAGGAGACTCGACCCGGGAATCGAACTTGCGGTCTCTGAAAAATGCGGTTCCTGGATTGAACCCTGGGTGACCCTGACATGTCTGTCCCATACCTATTCAAAATGTTAAGGAGGTAACATGTAAGTGGTAAAGTGGTAAAGTGGTCGCCCTATCCAGATGATTTGTATGGGACAGATATGACAGGGACAACAAGGGTTCAATCTAGGAAGCGCATTTTTTATATGTTCCTTTTACTTTGCTGCAATCAAAGATCCAGGAACTGATACTGGAGCATGTGATTTGTCAGTACAATGCTCTGTATAGAACCATGCCTAATAAACTTTCTCTCCCTATTTTAGAGAAGCATGAGATTGATACACTTAGACTATCCATTGAGTAGGTATGGAGAAGGTCAGTGAAACCCCCAATGTAAAATGCCCTCCTTCAATGCTGCATCAATGCTGTTCCTTGGGGAGGCATTCAAATTTAAAATCCTACTTACTGTTCTGTTTCTCCATACCACCATGGCTGTTTTCAAGATTCATGGGTGTTGCCATGATGGCAGTTGGTCCAGTATTAGAATATTGCTATATTTAGATCCAGAATGTTACCATATTCGGACCAGCTCCTGTTTAGCCTCACCAAGAATCATGGTTCCTAACTTGAATCTCGTTGTAGCACTTTATCTGACCATTCTATAAACATGGGGCTAATTTTATCACTCTATTATACTTTATTGGATATTATTATGTTTATCGATAATATTCAGCCAGGATACCCTGTGCAGTGTCAGAATCTGTTGGGAATGCTATGACTTCTGAAGGCGCTATAGTTGCTGGAGCTGCAAAAACAGTCCAGAGGTAGATTACAAGTCTATGGATGGACAGCAAACAAAATGGACACGAGCATTTCCTTACTTGAGTGTCATGCGTTGCCAACAAAAAAAGTTAAACTTGTAGCAGAATGGAAATTTACAATGGTCTTTTTGAACTGGAAATTCTTTCCAGTTCTTAGATGTCACAGATGCCATTTTCATCCTGAAAAAAAACTTTAGATGAGCCTATCTACACATTTCTGACTTTTCCAAGACCAACTCATCAGATATCTGGACCAGATCTGGCATCAGTCAGCTTAATGCCATTTCTGGTTCTCAGACTGGTTCCCTACTTTTCTCCCCTCCTTTCTACTATAATAAGCAGGCCACATAATCCTGTTTATGGATGTTTCTGCACAATGGCCAAAATGATTCTGTTACTCTTTTCATTAATAGACAGAGGACTTTCAGATGACAAGATATGGCAGCCTCAGCCAAGACATCTATGTCTCTAAGTCTGACCCTGACAAATATCATTATTGCTCTTACAAAAGCACAGATTGCCACAAAAAGCAAAAATTTGACAATAATTATATTATCTATTATATTATACATTTTGTCAATATTGATAGTTTAGATGAGAATAATATGCATTTAGCATATCAAAATAAAGGTCAATATTACTACGTTATTACTCCATCTAAAATAATGGCCTGGATCAAGTAGTGAATATTAAGACTTTTAAGTAGTAGTGAATATACAGTATAAGGATATGAAGTTTAAATGTTACCCTATTTATGTGTACGATAGATATCCAGAGTAGAATTCACACTGACATCCCGAAACCGAGACTTGTACCTTTCTCCAGAGCTTCAATCTGCTCTTGAGTAAAGCTGGTCCTGTTCCTCTGCAGTTTCCTCTTCAGCTGCAGCCGCAGTTGTGATTCTTCACCCTCGTCCCTGTCCATCTGCACTCTTCCTCCTCCTGTCCCCATCCCTGTGCTTGTGTCCACCATGCAGCCATCAGACACTACAAAGAAGAGGTTTAGTTTTAATACTGACACATTTTCCCAATTCAATTATGCATAATCAGTGCAAATTACTAGTCAATAATTTAAAGTGAAAAAAATGTTGACAAAAATGCTAAATTTGTTAATGGAGTGAAATATACTACATGAATGCTCTTGTGCAAAGAGTTTAAACCTGATGTGCTTTAAAAACATTTAGTCTCAAATGCTGTAAGTAAAGTCACCTGTGCTGTGATGGGTGGCGGTCGTGTTCTGCTGAAGGTACCAGTCATTGGGCATGTTCCAGTTCGAACTACTTTGCAAATTCAGCATTGTTAACTTCTCGTACATCATACACTATGTCCTTCAAACTAGAGAGAAACAGGGATGACCATGTAAGCAACAAAAACTAGCCGTGACCTCTAACTATTGTGGATCATGTGTGTGTGTGTGTGTGTGTGTGTGTGTGTGTGTGTGTGAGAGAGAGAGAGAGAGAGAGAGAGAGAGAGAGAGAGAGAGAGAGAGAGAGAGATGGCATGAATCTACACAGGTCTGGCATTAAAAAGAATTAGCATCATCCTGACAGCAAAAGCTGGAATGTGTTATGTGAACAGAAAGATTCCTTTCATGTTGTACAGTTATTCACTGTGCAAACATAACTATTGGGATTGACTGCATTAGACTGACATGTACAGTAGTTATCTCCCACATTTACGCCATTTGACCTTAAATATATACGTAAAGCATCATGAATTGAATTGAATTGAATTTAAATGCTCAATGTGAGCTGTGTAATAATTTAAGTAGGTTTTAGTAGAATGTAAAAATGTGGCATCATTAATTTATCAAATTGTAATGTTTTCTTTTTTTAAGTCATTGTAGATTATACAGTAAAATACAACCAGTCTAAATAACATTTAGGAAAACAGGCACAAATGGACAAACTTGCACAAATAACTGAAAATAAGGGTGTGCATGCCATAGTACAGTCATGTTTAGTAGCCCAGGTCCAGTGATCTTCTTTTTTTTTTTTTTTTAAGTTGTCACTTTCCCATGACTATTCAGACATAAAAATCAACAGACTCCTTTAAAATACAAATTAAATAAAAGTAAAATCAAAAACTTACCAAATGTTGATTTATGCACAACACGTCATGGAGTGAGATACCAAAGTCATTGCTCTTCATAAAAGACAGAACTTTTATCCAGCTCGTTCTGTTTGTCGACAATGGACTGTATGTTTGTAAGATAAAGAGTGAGATATTAGGGCAAAGAATGAGAGAGAGAGAGAGAGAGAGAGAGAGAGAGAGAGAGAGAGAGAGAGAGAGAGATGGAGTTAGACAGAGTGGAAGAGAGTGAAGTGGAGGGAGGGATCCGGAGAGAATTGCGTCTGCGGGCACTTATGTCCTCAAAGCAAGAGAAAAAGAGAGAGAGAGAGAGAGAGAGAGAGAGAGAGAGAGAGAGTAGGTGACACAGTGAGTCAACATCAGTGTCAAGTTTAAACTTAATGTCACAGAGGGGAGGAAGGGAAGAGAAAGAGGAGCAGTGGAAAAACGAGAGAGATAATGGAGAGTTTCAGGGAAAAAAGAGATAAAACTGAGCAGTGAAAAACAATTCTAAATGAATATTTAACATCCTTACTAATCCATTAGTTATATACTGTAGCAGAGTCTTGATAGAGGAGCACATCTGGAATTTGGAGGGGAGGAAATGTGTACTGTAGGTTCCATAATATAATATCGTGTTGAGATATTTTGAATAATTGATTAGAAACGTGTCTAATCATGTGACCTTGCGAGAGTAATACTTAAATAAAGGTAATTATATGTTAATTTGTTGTATACAGGGCACCATGTGTACCATTTCCAATAACAGTAGCAGCCATAAATAGAATTCGGATTAAGCGATGGTTATTTTTATTACTCATTAAATATGTGCAGTCTGCTCGAGTCAGCCTAAAACTGTTAGTATTTTCCTAGTGAACTGTGTGTCTAGTGCTCTGGGTTTGAACCGTTTTGGACTCAAAAAGATTTTTACAATCCTCATAACTTTTTTTGCTGGACAAAAACCTACAGGTTAAAAAGCTGTAATTAATCTGGTCATGCTTTACTGAAGAGATGCAATATTGAGATCATAGCAGGTGATATACAGTAAAAAGGGTTCACATATGCATACCCTTTACATGTGTCCTTCTTGGTGTATCATTTAATTTTTCTACTACTGTTAAGATGAAAAAATTATTAATTATTCCTTTTATCAAGTACAACATCTGTCTACACATTACATCAAACTCTTTCCCTAAAAGCACATATATGTCTGGTATATGTGCTTATATATTGGGTAGTATGTCTTATACTGTATATTGGCTAGACAAAGAATGTCCTCCCAATATGTAAAGTTACATCAACAAGATGTAGCAGCATTTGTTAACTGGTAATATGTCACAAGATCAAATGTCTGCATTTGATTAAAAATGTCTACCAGATGATGTTTGGATGATGAATCCAAGCTAATACTATCCAAATTAATAAAAGCTTGCTGACACCCAAAAATTGCTTCAGATTTTATTCTCCTTTCACCATCCACCCTACACTATTCTTGCAGGTCAACATTTACTGTATGTCAGTTGATCCTACTTCCCACTGAAATGCTTATGAGGGCATTGGGTTATGGGCCTTGGCCAGTGGCAAACTACAGAGCCACTACTGAGCCAGCACTGCCCGCTTCCCAATTTTGTGTGTATAGTGAAGAGACACAAGAAACTTTCACATTGGACTGAATGCCATCAAAAAGAACTCCACCACAAGAAGCACAGACAATAACAGTAAACTGTAGGTAGTACACATCACACTCTGGCTGAGACGCCAAACAGTCCAGATTCTCTTCCTAAAAAAAAAAATCAATGAGAATGTTCTCTTTTAGCCAGATTAAGAGCTTTTGTCTTTGCATGACTGTATCTTAGAAAAAACGCAAATTCTTTGTGGTTGCCTTGTGGGCAGTATATACAGCACTGTTTTTCCCGCGGTCGTCGAACTATTCTAAATATATATTTATAGTATATAAATATACTGTATAGACCTGATCTCGCTCCGTCGGACTTTAACCTGTTTCGTCCCCAGAAGGCAGATACGAGCAAGAAGATTCACTTCTGATGAAGATGTGATGACGACGGTGCATTCGTGACCCTTAAACATTTTGTAATGAATATGAAAGATGGACATAGTGTATTGTTCTTTGTAGTGCATTTAATTTGTATTAATTTAACAAAATAATGCTTAGAGATACAGCTAACAATCATTTTAATTGTAATACAAATGAAACAAATAAAGAAATCAAAGAAAGAAATGAATGCACACATAAACATAGCCGCCCACCTCAGTGCTTGTTTACAGCTTTTGGGTTCCTCCTGAAATATAATAATAATAATAATAATAATAATAATAATAATAATAATAATAATAATAATAATAATAATAAAAACCATATAAATAAAAAATATATATTATTAATTAATAATAATAATACATTTTAAGATGTTATTATATTTTGTCCATAGTTGTATGGATTTGTAGCGCTGCTGGACGTGTCTTTGTGTGCTTGTGTGACTGTGTAAATGTGCGTATGTCTCTGTATCTCTTCACAGAGCTGCATATAGCTTTAGGGCATGCAATTTTTTTGGAACTCGTTAGTTCATTCCTGTCACCCTCTTTTTCTCTTGCTTCATCTCTCTCTAACCCTCGTTCACACACACACACACACACATGCACACGCACACTCACGCACACACGAACACACACACCATCTTTTTCTCTTGGTCACTTGCACTATTCATATTATTTCTCTAATTATTCTGTGATCTCTTTATCTGGCAACCACTTTTTTTTCCCACATTTTCCGTCTCTCTTGTTCTACAGAATCAAAATGATCTTATTTAGCTACATTCCTCTGCTTCAATAGATTTTTGAACATCTTTAGTCGTTCTGTCTGGTTTTCTTCCATTCTATAACTTTTGCACGTGTGTGTTTGAATGTTGGGAGTGGTTGGCTGGAAGGGGGGTTGGTAATATGGATGGAAGAGGCCAATCACCATGGTAACAATGTCATGGCAAATATTTATCAAGTCTTTAAAAGCAAAAAAAAAAGGAAATATCTCATCACATACAGTAATGTGAATAAGCATAAACATAAAGTGAATCGGATCCACATCCTGCATCCACAGTCTGCTGGGTCACATCGGGTATATACAGTACATGTGTCTACACGTGCGTGCGCTTTGCTGGGGTTCAGCACATCAGCTCATGTCATCAAAAGATGTTTCCTTCCTTCAGTAGAAGGTTTCACAACTTTTTTCATCTTCCTTTCCAGAACTCATTCTTCCTGCTGTTGTTTCTCTAGCCCTCTCCCTTTTGCTTTCTCTTCCATGATTGCGTTGCCGCAGGCGACACCGTTGTGCATCGTCCCTCGCCTTCCCCTTCACCCCCCTAATCCCCCCTGTCCCTGTCACCTTCAATTGGGTTGTGAAAGAAGATGCAGAGCCTGGGGCTGACAGAGAGAGCGAGAGAGAGGGGGGGCGGGAGGACATTGTAGAAGAAATGTAAGCAAAGCTAGACCAATATACAGAGCTAAGGGTACAAGAGAAAAACAAAAAAGCCAAGAATCTATTGTGTTTTTTTTTTTAGCTTTCATCTGTTACTGCATATTTTGTCAGCCCCCCCCCCCCTCCCCCTTCATTTACAATGTATATCTCCAAAGTGCATATATTACCTGATAAAAAGGCAAATAAAAGAAACAAGGTGTACAAGGTAAAAATCTCAGAGAGAAGGACAAGTGATGGCATGGTGTGGCAATCTGCTCTGATCTACCATACCTGCTGGGATACAAAAACGTCAGAAAATATAGCTCGAACAGATTAAAATCAATGAAAAAAAAATATGCGAGAAAATAATATAGGAAAAGGAAATCCTATTATATGAACAGATTCCTCCTCCATATGAAAGAAAATAGCATATTAAATCTTCTCAAAAACATTCTGTGGTGTGTTGAAGTTTCAGCGTGCCCTATAAGTTCATCCACAAAAACATAAATACATTATAGTCAGACGCAAAACAAGTCTGACAGAAGGCCATTACATGTGGCAATACAACAAGGTCCTCACATGCCTAACATGAGAGTTGAAAATACAGAGGATGCACAACAACCAACAGACCTTGAACGGTGTAGCTGGAAAGTCTAGTAGGAACCTGTCTAGTAGAGATAGGCTGAAGATTTTTCATCAACTACAGTAGGATTCTAAATGTTTGGGAGTATGAAGCCAGATGCTTTGATGAGTCATCAAAGCCCTCTTGAACATGGTTTGGGGGTAAGAACCCCCCAAAAGAACCATAAATCTTGCAGGACCTCAATCATCTCAGGAGTTCCAAAATGCACCAAACATATTAAGTGATCTCTGGATGCTGATGAGGGTTTGTTGGCAAAAGCAGACAATGTCAACATCATTGCACAGAGCAGGAGTTATTCTGATCCCAAAAGGGAAGGACTTAAAGGACTAATCTGCTGATGGTTTTGCTAGCTTAGTCTCCTAAACATTCTCCTAAAAAGACTAAATATTCTTCTCAGTGATGGCCACCCAAGCTGTGGAAGTACCTGGACAGACACCACTCATTACTATTTCTATACAGAAGGCAGGATGCCTTGAATAATCAACCATGATCTGGTGTCAGATGAAGGACGCCAATGTAACAGAAGAACATTCCATTTGGTGCTTCTGAATCTTACCAATGTCTTTGGGTCAGCTACCCACAACTTCCCCTGGGCTGTGTTTGAGCACTTTGGAGTTCCATCACATACTGTACAAGTCTATATGAGACTACACTGCTGCGGCATGCAATATCTGAAAGTGCCATCATGGTAGACTACACCTCCTATTCAAGGAAGTATTTAAAAAGCCTTAATAGTGGGTGGCTGGTAGACCCCAGCTAAAGTCACAATTATGAGTTCCTCCCATCAGAGCATATACAGTATGGACAATTTGAAGACACTTACTCCAATCATGGAATGTACCACATATCTCCTGAGAAAGCCTTAGGAAAATATTAATTTGACAATTAAACCGAGTAATTAGAGGAACATTTCCATGACCAAGTGAAACCTGCAGTATGGCAGTGATACAATTCCAATAACTGACAAACTCATCAATATGGGGCACTGGGAAGACACACATTATAAAGGAGTGTTTCAGGAATGCCATGGTGCGTAGGATTACTGTAGCTTACTAGTTAGATAACATACTTAATTTAGTATGTTAGTCTTTCAGCTGGTCCGACTGAGGGATCACCACAGCGGACTAACTGATCTACACACAACTTGGGGCAGGTTTTACGCCTGATGCCCTTTCTGATGAAACCCTCCGATTTGATCCGGGCTTGGGACCAGGACTGCAACCAGTGGCTGGGATTTGGGCCTTGGCTGTGAAATCGAACCCGGGCATTTCCGCATGGCAGGCAATAAGCCTACCACCACTCAGTTATCTTATTATCTTGTAAACATGACATGCAGGTAGGGATGCAACATGTATTTAAAACACTCACTCACTCAATTACTCACTCATCATCTATACCACTTTTTCGTGTATTCAGGGTTGCGGAGGCCTGGAGCCTATCCCAGGAGACTAGGGGTACATCCTGAACAGGGTTTCAATTCATCGCATGGCACGCACACACATAGTAAAGGCTATTTGGGAATGGCAATTAGCTTTAGGTTAGGGAGCCCACCAGTCACGGGGAGAACAAACAAACTCTATGCCCACGAAGACAGGAATTGACCCTGGCTGGGAATCAAACCCGGTACGATTACAGTACATGTACAAATTAAGGTGATTTTAATTAACCAGCTCCACATTTAGCATTTCCAACTGAGTAGAGAGATACAGTATGATGTGGCTTTTGCTCAAGAAAGACTTACTTTTGGTCTTACTTTATATAGGCTTGAGACCTAGTGGTTAATTGTCACATCTGCATTGTTTACTAAACTGTTTCTGTGGTTCTGTGTTTGACCAAAAACCTAAGCTTTAAAACAGAGCCCTGGACCACTCAGCCACACTACCCATGGGCAGGGTCAAATAGTAGGCCTGCCAGTTTGTGAACAAAAGATCAGGCTGACATAATATCTGCACCATGAATAATTTCCTTACCAAAAAGTAGGGTTTTCCAAAATTACTAGGATTAAACCAAAATGGGATGTGCTACAGTATGTTACATATACCTTTGGAGACAAGACCTCACACACCTTTAGCAAGTTATACAGATTTGAAAAGGCTCATTGGCAGCATACTACAAGAGATAGGGTCACAGCCCCAGAGGGATGCAGACTCCTCAGCCATGTTACCCCAAGAGGTTGTGGCAGCTTAACCATTTAGGGTAAAAATTTTTATTTTTTTTTAAGTTATAATTTTGCTAGACAACGGTGAAGCCTGGCAGTGGCATGACAGATGGGCTGTTATAAGACTAGCATGCCTTTCATGAGTTCATGGGGATTTAAACCCACAATTTCAAACAAACCAGAACTGTATACAAGCCCCTTAGACCACTTGACCATATTACAAGGTGGCATGGCAGTGCAGAGGTCACCTGTGGGGCGCGACATACCTTGGCTGCTATTAAAATGTTGATCCAGGGCTGGTGAGATTTATGATCATAACTGGTGTTTGTTCTGGATGAAGGAGAAAACGGTGAATGGTGGACAATAACGGCTGGACAAATAACAATATCACAAACTCTCTGTGCCTCTGTTTTAATTTTTTTTTTCAATACCGTATTGTACAGTCTTATGCAAAAGTTTAGGCACCCCTTGATAAATAACAGATGTTGGTGATTTTTTTAATTGAAAAGATGTTAAAACAGTCTCTCTTGGAAATGGAAAAAATGCACAATATATTTAGCAAATATTGGGGCATAGTTACTTTTTATGTCATAAGATTAAAAAAAACATTATTGTGGCACTGTGCAAAAGTTTGGGCACCCCTTTTCTTGGTCTTTCAGATCTCATCTTGACCTCCACAGTTCCCCTGAACTGCCAACTTTTGATTACATTTCTCACTGTGGAAACTGCAAGCTGACGACACTTTGCTATCTTCTTGTAGCCTTCTCCTGCATTGTGGGCATCAAGAAATCTTAAGAGTCTAAGCTGCATAGAGGAAGCCATGGTTGTTGAGTGTCTGCAAGTGTGTGCACAAGTTTTGAAGAGTCAAAGTATTTGTAAAGCTTTGAAATTGGCATTTACTAATGACAGCTGTTGCCATGAATCAAATCTAATGAGCGGATTAAGGTCTGAAACCTTGTAAAAAATATCTGAGACTCTGGCACTCTTAGGGGCCCAAACTTTTGCACAATGCCATAATAATGTTTTTATTCTTATTTTTGTTCAGTTTATAGCATAAGAAGTAGCTATGCATCAATGTTTGCTCAAAATCACTTAAATCTATGTTATTTATCAAGGGATGCCTAAACCTTTGCATAAGACTGTATATTATATGTATATTAAAAAAGGTTCCTTTTATTGATTAAAAAATATAATGAACAAAAGAAGAGACAGATATACATGTCTCATTCACACTTTTTAGAACAGATAAACAATACATTACTAAAACATTCTTCTGCCAAATGGGTAAAAATAGTGTGATGTACAACAACAGCAAATGGGCAAAATGTTAATTTAGTGATAGTAAATCAACTATTATTGAGCATCATAAGGCTAACTCAACATTTTATACACCCTTACAAGCTTTTTACAGTTATTTACCTCACAACCATTCCCAGACATAACATATGACAAACCTCCATGCCTCTGAGAATTTCACACAAGGCCTTAATATTTAGACTTGCTGCAGATGAGTCTTCTACCACTAGATGGCAGAGTAAACTCATTTTAGCAGGGTTTCTTTAAGACATTTCTTAAAATTTTGCTAGTCATAAAAGAGAGATGTCAAGGTGTCCTAACAGCACAGTCACTGGCAACGTTCAAAAGTCCTACCCCTCTCTATAGTACTTAAATTAACTTTCATTAAATTAAAGTACTTACTTTAATCTAAATTTAATTGGTTGTATCGATTGACAAAGAGTTCAAAGCAATTCTGCAAGTCACTCTGGATAATGTCATCTGCCAAATGCCAGAAATGTAAGACGCAGGTTGCTTGCCATTCTTCTCTGGACAGCAGACTGTTTTGTTGGACCTCCAGTGATTTACAGTAAGAGGCTAACAGTAGCTGTGGCCAACCAGCATGTGGTTTCTTAATCCACTACAGTATCATAGACCTTTATAATGCATTCTGCTTTAATACATCATTGGGGTGAAACAAACAGGAAGAAACCCAGGTGTTGGAAAGAGGATGCCAAACAACTCACATGGCACAAAGGTGAGAGTCGAATTAACCTGTTATTCAGAGCATAATGGATTAGCACCAAGTAAACCTTAACCACTCACCTAGCTCACCTCAGATTGCAAAATGAAAAGGTTTTATTGAGAATTTTATTACCTTCCTCACCTTAACCACTACTAGGCTAGGCTACTATAGTATTGTAAGGAGCTCATTGAAGCTTTTAGCTCTGCGCAGTAGCATGATGAGGCAATGGGACTTACCTCAAAAAGGAGGTCATGTGTGATATTTTGCCAGGACCATGGAGGTCGAAATGGTAAATTCCCTTCCAACGTCACTTAATTTACTAGTGTTTGGTGATGGACCTAAGACATAGCTTTACATTCTTAATAGGGTATGTTAGGGTACCTCTGAGAGGAGATGTTTAAAAGGATCAGATGTCATTTAGGTCACAGGGATTAAACCTAAAGTGGGAATTCCATTTCCCCAACACAGGATTAGCCTTCCTTACTCCCCTTGACCCCTTGATGTTAACCCTATATAGTTGTAACTAACACAACATTTTGAACCTTGAAAGTCCAGTCAAAGTGGTTAGCACTGTGGCCTCACACCTCCAAGCTCGAGGGATCAATTCCCACCTTGTGCATGGAGTATACTGTACATGTTCTCCCCGAGCTTGGTGGGTTTTCTTCGGGTACTCCTGTTTCCTCCCACAGACCAAAGACAAGTAGGTTGGGTTACTTCGCAGTCCCAAATTAGCCATAGTGTCTGAATGACTGTGTGAGTGTGTGTATGTGTGTGTCCTGCGATGGAAGGGTGTACCCCGCCTTGTGCCCCAAGTCTCCTAGGATAGGCTTCAGGCCCCTGCGCCCTGTACTCAGGATAAAGAGGTATAGAATATGAATGAATGAATGAATTAATGGATGTGTAGTTTTTTTATTAACAAGTCACAAAAACTCCAGGTTGCTTCTGTGGCTGCCACAAAAAAATACCATTATCTGTTGTACAGATATAGCATCTGTTATGTGTGTGCATGTACGTGTACGTAAGGCGTATTTGAAAATGTGGTGCTGTATGGTGCGATATGACAATGGTCCTGGAATTACGAGTCTTCTACAAAATACTGTATATCATGTTACCACTCACTCCCAGTTGGCATCATGATACTCCAGATGTATGTCTAAAAATAAAAGATGTAATGTAAGCCTCATAATTTTGTTATTCTCACTTTTGCACAATATTTATTTTGATACTGTGGTTTGCAGCCACTGATAATATGAGGAAGATGTGGGAAATTCTTGGAAAATATTTTTTAAAGAGACATTTAAATTAAACTTCTCCCGCAAATTTATTATTTTGATTATATTAATCTGGCTGGTGAGTGTGTCAGGCTCTAATGGTGATGGATGTTTCAGATTTTGTACATACGGTATTAACTTAGAACACCCAGTTAGCATCTCTACTGTCTGACACAGGTGCTTCGCTCCTTATGGATGTGTCTTCATCCAATGCCACCACATGTCACAATAATATTTGATCAGCAACAACTTAATGGAGTTCTCCAGGGTTGACGGTCTCTAATCTGACAGAAATTCTGTCTCATACTGTCACTGATGTTTTCACTCCAACCACATTTTCATGGGGTGTGAAGAAAAGACCCATAGCTAAAATTTGTTGCTCAGAATGAGCTTTTTTTCTTGTCTCATTAGACTGAATTGGGGTGCCTCATTAGAAGCTTAACTTTGTCTTTTCTCCTAAACCCCACTTAGGAGAAACAAAGAGACATAACTGAGACCAAAGTGAAACACACCTGAGAAACATTTGAGAAATCTGAGATGTACATGAGAAACATAACTGCATTTGAAGGAGAAGCTAATGAGCCATATATAAGACCATAATGAGATTAAAGTCAGATATAAATGAGATGCATGAAACACAAATGAGAAATATTATAGTTTTATTGAACATATAAAAAATCCTCAATTAACAGCATACAGTGTAATAAATTTACAATTCACACAATATAACTGTCACCAGCGAAATCTGGCAAACCAAGACACTAAATGATACAAAATGTCATAAAACCTGACAAAGTGTACCACTGCTCAACTCAAAGTATGATTTATACAGGACTTACACAAAGGCCACAGCATTGTGAGAATCTTTCAGTGAAAAAAAAATTAGCCAAAAAGGAGATGAAAATTTTTTAAAGGAAAATTGGTTGCTTGCGGTATGTAAGGGCTACAAGAACGGGTCAATGCCGGCAAAAGTTCTCTCACTGGCTACATCAGTCTTCTCTTGTGGTGGATGTCCAACAAGTCTGTCCAAAGTCTGAAACTCCTGGAGTTGCTTAGTATCTAATGGAACAAGTACAGACCAAAAGTTTGGACACACCTTCTCATGCAGAGAGTGTTCTTTATTGTGTTCTTTAGCCCAAACGCGTCTCTTCTGCTTGTTGCCTGTCCTTAGCAGTGGTTTCCTAGCAGATATTCTACCATGAAGGCCTGATTCACACAGTCTCCTCTTAACAGTTGTTCTAGAGACGTGTCTGCTGCTAGAACTCTGTGTGGCATTGACCTGCTCTCTGATCTGAGCTGCTGTTAACCTGCGATTTCTGAGGCTGGTGACTCGGATGAACTTATCCTCCGCAGCAGAGGTGACTCTTGGTCTTCCTTTCCTGGGGCGGGCCGCATGTGAGCCAGTTTCTTTGTAGCTCTTGATGGTTTTTGTGACTGCACTTGGGGACACTTTCAAAGTTTGACTGACCTTCATTTCTTAAAGAAATGATGGCCACTCATTTTTCTTCACTTAGCTGCTTTTTTCTTGCCATAATACAAATTCAGCCTCTTTGAATGAGAAGGTGTGTCCAAACTTTTGGTCTGTACTGTATATATTAAAACATTTAAGATTTACCTAAACACCATTCAGCTACTCCATTCCAAACTGTCTGAAGGTTGAGAGGTGGGCTTGAGTGTGCCCATGTGCTGGTGCTTACCTGACTGATGATGATGATGTGCTCATGGAGACTCCGGAACATTCTCCTGCATTCTTGGTCTCGTGAGGTGGCATGCTTCTGAAAAGAACCCAGTTAAAGTAAAATGTATATAATTACAAAGATAACCTTTTCACAAACAAACATATTGGTCTTTATTTGTAGAATATAATAAACTGATGTCTCTAAAGTTACATATTCTGGTAACTACTGTTAAACACTGAACACTCTACAGTATAATAAAACTACTGGTTTGCAAAAAATGACTATACAGTAACATTAACTTACTATTTAAAAAAGGGATAAAAAGTAACTTAATATGTCAAACCACACTGGTTAACTTAGGACATGCTGACTGATTTTTACCATTTAACAAAAAAAAAAAAAAAACCTGTGTAAAAGTGTTGGTTACCTAGATACTGTATGCTAATCCGCATGCTAAACCACCCACAGGTAGCATTTGAATTCCTTTTGCAATTTAAGAACAAACATAAGCTGTGTAAATTTCAGCTAAGTATACCACAGGTTTTTTATTTTTATTATTATTTTTTTACCACGGACTCTGTGGTTTTAACTTACATTTTGACTTCTTGTCAATAATAATTATTTTTAAATTCGGCGCGAAAACAAACCCCACCTTCACCGTCCGCTTGGTCTTCACTTGATATGCGGCAGGCAAAGTAGGTGTTGCGCTACCGCCACCTAAAGGTCTGGATGAATGATGGATAAAGTGTTTTTTGCGGACTTGACACCGAGGTCTGGCGATGCGCTACACACTTCTCTAAACACACTGACCACTTAAACATTTGCAGGCTCGGAGCATGTGAGAGAATTTGCGGGAAATTATTTCTTTATTATAAATGTAGGCTTAATTGGGTTGGCCATGAAAAAATGTTGGACATTTAGTCATAAATGTATAATCAAAAATAGGTTTGGCCTTAAATGATAAGTGTATACAGAGGTCATTGAACACAAACATTATCCCATTGCTTCACTTCTCGATACAAAAAAAAATAATAATAATTTTAAGTTTAATTTCAATAAATTTATTACGGTGTACACATTTGTAAAAGGTGTAGCCATGTTGATCAACTAAGGACACCTGGGTGTACTGTACAGTAATATAACTGGAGGTTGGATTTTTATATATATATATATAAAATAATAATAAAATAAAACATCTATCTATTACAAAGCAATTTTGTAATTTACTTTAGTTGTTACCAACCTATATATCTACATATCTTCATTTTAGAGATCCAACCTAGCAACCCTCCCCTCCATCTACCTGTATGGTATGTGAAGAGTAAATGGATGTATATAAAAAAAGTATTAAACACTCTTTAGTGTAGATGGCCCTGTTTGTCAGAGAACCCTAGCCCTTAAACCACAAAGCATTCTAGCTATTCTTTGAATTATGTTTTAATAAATATACTGTATATGAGTCAGGATTATGAGGAAGAAAACATCTAAATCTCATTCAAGTCTGAAAGATGGCTTATTTCTGTCTAGGAGATAAAGAAGAGCTTAACAGGAGATCTCATCTTGGAGTTTCTTTGCTATGGGGACACCCGTTTTGTAGATTAAAGTATCCTTTGAAGGTTTCTCACAAAAACTCACAAACTATCTTCACGGCTCAGTTGTCAAACTTGGTCCCTGGGTAAATTGGCTCTCAATTAATGAATTTTGTCACATTCTGGCTCCTCCACATGCTTTTTTCATGTATCTACTTGGCCAGGTTTACTTGAACTGTGATGACGTGAAGAGTGTATAGTTTAAAGAAAGTGTATGGTATAAATACAGTGCCAGATAAGGCAGTACTGTACTTAGCAGGGATATCATACTTTAAAACACCTTAGAATCACCTTTTAACACTTTAACAGGGAGATTCTTTTATTTAGAAATTAGTGCTACTTTTACTTTTAGTGATGTTGAGGAACATGACCTGTTCTTAAAGCAAAAAAAAAAAAAAAACCTTCTCAGCAATGATCCAGTGTTCCAATGATGGAATGACTTGTGTTGAATACCTTACCTACATTTATTTCTGTGTGCTGTCAATAGTCATTGTTGCAAAGCAGCTTTTACAGAATCAAAAGAAAGTAACAGAAATCAGTGTGAAATCTATGAGAAATTATGAATAAATCACATTTATCAGAATGTCCCTGATGAGCAAGTCAAGGTGAAAGTGGTGAGGAAAAACTCCCTGAGATGGCAGTAGGAAGAAACCCTAAGAGGAACCAGACTCGACATGGAACGCATCCTCATTTGGGTGATAACAGATAGCAGGGATTGATCTGCAGTCATACTGCATGTTATATATCACAGGATTGTTTAATGCTTTTAAGTTATATGAGTCAACTGTTGTTATTGTCTGCTCAGGTAGAAACCTGTTTGTAGGAATTTTAGTCCTGAACTATTAAGTGACAGCAGTCACAAGTCATAAGAGAACAGCTGTCTGTATCAGCCGACAGTGTCGGGGGACGTTACTTTTTAAAGTAACTAATTACATTACAAAATTTCTGTCGTTAAAAAGTAATCGGTTACATTACACACTGTTACTTTCTGATAAAAGTAACTAGTTAGAGTACTTTTCCATTGCAGAAAATGAAAACTCCTTTGTGATTCCTCGTTTGTAGTGTTTCATGACAGGAGCTCTTTCTAAAGGAAAACTATGTTAGCTGAAAAGAAATAAACTTCCACACTATCTTGCCACATGAAATAAGTCAAGATGGAGAATTAGGCTTTTACTAGCCTTTGTCAGGAGTTGCTAGATTACCAGCCTGAAGTGACTTGATTCCAATTTTTCACCCTAATATGACACAGATCCGTTTTTTTTAGAGCACATCCATTGTATAGGTCAGATCTTAGTCACTTAAATTAAATGATCTGGTGACAGTTAGACCGGACTTAACGCAACGTTTTGCCTCTGTGCATGCATATTAATAAAGAAATGTTTACATTACATGGTTTTAATTCCTGTATTTATGAGATAAGAGAACAATTAAATGGTTGGTTCTGGATAAAAGAGTGAAGTATATTTCATTTCCAATTACGTACATTTATGGCATTTGGCAGATGCCCTTATCCAGAATGACTTACATTTTTATCTCATTTTTATCTGAGCAATTGAGGGTTTTGTTTAATGTCCCAACAGTGGCAACTTGCTGGTGATGGGATTTGAACCTGGGACCTTCTGAAGAGTAGGCCCACACCTTAACCACTGAGCTACACCTAAAAAAACTTAACTTTGCTTAATCTACGTTAAATTTTATTTTACATGATGTATACAATATTAAATCAATCATCTGAGCTCAAGTGAGTCCTGAGTTTATCTTTAAAGTCTGGATCTTCTTGTTTTCACATTGACAATGCTTTACATAGCTTCCTCTAATTAAATTAAGGGCTCTTGTGCCATTCCTCCCTTTTATCCTGAGAGATGGCTTTGTGGGCAAGCATCAGTGTTTGATATTTGATGTGAGCAGCTACAGGAGAGTGTAACAATAGGATGGTGTGGGAGAACTTAGAAAGTCATGCAGCTGCAACTTAGCTTTAGCTTAGCTAGAATGATAAGGTGAATAACATTAATTTATATAAGGCTTTGCATTTGATTGAACTCTAACATCCATACCCTACAGTATGTTCTACTTTGTCCTATGAATAAGAATGACCTCTCCAAGGTCTACACAGCCAAGAAGTCAAGTTCACTGATGCTTAGTTGCTTACATAAAGTGATGCATAGCAGATAGCTAGCACTAACATTTCTGTCACTCAAATCGGCCATGCCCCTAATTACGTATAGTTGTATTTCTTGATGTAATTTTAAATGATGAGTTACAGATTAAAAAAAAAAAAATGCACCTATGTATAGGAAATCATGAATAGGAAATGAATAGGAAATCTAGCTACGGAGACCAAAACTATTTTTTTGTACTAGGCTGCAAACATGTTTACTCTTGTTGCAAAATTGGACATTTTAACCTGGAATAGTCATTTAAGGAATTGCATATTTTGGCACCCATTTTTGGTGTGTGGTATATTATCATTACACTAAGTCTTCACAGGGTCTAGAAAAAGATTGTAGCAACAAACATGATACATAGTTGGAATGAATAGTCAGCTAGGGGTGATGTTTAGAATAGAATAATTCTTGCCATTTACCGGTTATATGTCCATTTTATTTTTTGAATGTTAAATTATAATTATCATCCAAATCCCTATTGATTACATTTTTATTAATAGGACCACATTTTCCATTTTGGACAATTAAGTTTGGTTATTGGGAAAGTAAAACATCTCTTTAGTATAGGACTAAAAATCTTACTGCCAGGCGCTGCTTTTTTCTTAAAAAAAAAAAAAGAAAAAAAAAAAAAGCTGATGCTAGCTGAAAACGTTAGCCACCTAACATCCTGTTGATATGAAACAAATTACTGTGGGTTTTATAGTTTCTTTCCATCCTGTGTCAGGAGGAATTTTAAGCTGCTGTATTATCTTCAACATGCTCACTTCAGGTGGTAATACATTTTCAACAACCAGCAAATGTAGCTGATAAAAGTCATAGAAGTGATCGATTATTTAAGAATTTGTATTATTTTAAAAAGCAAGGCATGTTTTTTTGTTTTTAATGTATTGTTATTTTTTGGTTGTCACAGGCAATTTACGATGCACAGTATAGTCATTGTTACTGAAGGATAATCTAAATGCAATTGTATAAGGTATTAATAAGGAAATGTTTACTGTGGTTCATGCATGGTGATACTGTATGAAACATCAGAACAATCAAATACATTGATGAAACATTAAGGTTTATGGACTTTCCAGTGACTTGACCTTGGAAAATCTACTTTTTTTTTTTTTTTTTTTTTTGTATACAATGGGGGCAATGGTGGCTCAGTGGTTAAGTTGTTTGATTGCAGACCAGGAGGTTCCCGGGTTTGAGCCCTGACGCCACTGGATTGCCACTTGAGCAGGTCCTTCACCACAAGTGCCTTAGGTTGAGTGTCAAGCTTTTTTTTAATGTTTCCTCAAAGCCTAAATCCTTTACATAGCTTGTCTTTAGTAAGGTATGGAATTAAAAAATTGTGCCATCTTGAAACAGTATGATCACTGTACAGATACTATACAGTACATATCTTTTACAATCATGCTGCTGCTCAAATTATTTTACAGGAAGCTATATCTGTAATGATGTGTTAAATAGTGTTTTTAATCTTTTAAATTTCAAACAATTTACAGCTCTCAGATTCATTTGTAGTTAGGTAAATTCCTATATTATTAATTTTATTTTCATGCTGATGGATGTCCCACAAAAACAGGGAAAACACTAAAACACACCCAACTCACGATCTGGTCATGCATGTTTAAATTAGGAAAATGTCAAAGTCCTTTGGAATAAAAGCCCTGAAGTAATTACTACTTACTATTACTGCTGTGTTTAGCACTCATGAACAATTCAAATGCAAGAGAGAGAAGAATAGACAGAGAAGAAAGGGGTGGGGGGGAGGTAGAGGGAGGAAGAAAACAAGAAGGAGTGGCAAATAAAATAGGCATACTCATATGACTTACAAGAATGACAGTCTTGGATTGACAGAAACCAACGTGAATGGATAGTAAAACAGAAACTGGCTATAAATGATAAACAAGTTGTGACACAAATGTACAGTTTCCTGTTCAGATGAAAGTGTAGTGAACATTTCCACTTGGAATGATCCTATAACAGCACGCCTTGACACGCCTGATTGAATCATGACTGTTTCATTATGTAACAAGTGAGTTAGCAAATATAGAGGCAGACTACACACCAAGAGAGGTCCTATATTTGCTAAGTATGGGCACATTTAGATTCAATTAGCATTTTTTCCCCCTGTGTAGTGATTTTAACAGTTTGCACAAAGCAGCTTTAGTGAGAAACACTGATGTGGATGAAACTGTAGTTGGATCCATAATGAAACAAGATAGCTCTCATGACGTCATGGTAAACTTACCTGTGAAGGTAAAAACCCTCCAGCGGAACCAGACTCCAAAAGGGAACTATCCTCCTCTGTGTCCAGGACTAGAATCTGTAACTCCCCTCTCCTTGCCCCAGAGCCCCCCTAAAAAAAACCTGTTTGACTGACGGTACTTCTAGTTAGTAAGCTGGTAACATCTAATGATTATTTCTATTGAGACTTCAAAGCACTTTGGTAAGTTGCTCTGGATAAGAGTGTCTGCCACATGCTTAAATGTTAATGTGAATGTACATTTATACAGTATGTAGGTTTATGTGACATTACTCTTTTGCAAATGTACAAATGTATTTTAACGCCAAACAAAACAAAGTATTTTATAAACATTTTCATTTCATTATGTGCATCATAGTTTTTCTGAAGCATTTATGAGTCACAAGTTTATAGTCTCTAGGTGAGATTATCCAATGAAGTAAGAATAAGCTATACTGTTATGAGCAAGTGTATGTATATGGGACCTTCAACAGAGATCTGCCAGAAAGTGCAAACTCTGAGTAGTTTATGAAAACTCTAAGATTTTATAATGTTATATATAATATAATAGTTGGCAAACATTAGTACGTGTTTCTCAACATGGGTTTTGGATTCCCAACCTTTCTGTCTCTCAAAGTATACAGTGGCTGCTTGCTGAACAGGTTTTTCCAGTTTTGAAGTGACTTCTCTTTTCCTCATAATCTCTCTCTCTCTCTCTCTCTCTCTCTCTCTCTCTTTCCTCTCCCATAGCCACCTGCAGCAAGCAATATTTCCCCAAGAAAGTCACTCCAGTCTCCAGCATGTCCTTCCTCATTACATCTATAATCCTCCTCTTGGGCGTTCATATTCTCTTCCTGCCTGGCTGCTCCATCTCTAACATCCTTCTCCCGATATACAGTACCACTCATCCCGACTTTGCACATGTCCAAAAAAGTTTTTATTTTTTTTTTTTTTACAAATATTCCCCAAATTTCCCCCCAAAATTCATATTCATATTTCTTAGGAATACAGCCAACAAACACATCCAAGTATGGGAAAAAATGTAACAAGGGTTGGGGAAAGAAAAAAGGTAAAAAAAATTTAGTATATGTTTTTATAACATAATACATTTATGTTGGTGGCAAAAAAAAGAATAATGCAACTTCTAATTAAATGTTTTATTGTTTAGTGATTTATTTATAAAAATGGACATTTTAAAACTATTAAAAACACATATGACATTTGGGAATTAATTAAAAACAACAAAAACAACAGTCAGATGTTATTTTGAGACATGAAGGTTCTTGCACAGTTTTGGAAGGTCAAACCCCATTAAACATCATGATGAAACTGGCTCATCCCAGGAAAACAAGACCAAAAGTCTCTGCCGCTGCTGCAGAGGAGAAGTTCATTTAGAGTTACCAGCCTCAGAAATCACCAATTAACAAACAGCACCTCAGATGAGGGCCGTTATGAAGGCAGTACAGAGGATAAGTAGCAGACACAAATCAACATTGATACCTGTTTAAAGGAGATCGTTGCGTATTAATGCACCTTTAGCATTGTTTTAAAGTGAAGAATGAAATACAAAACAGGAAAGGCCATTGAGGTAGAAAGTGTATATAAACTTTGTAATACTACATAAAAATATTAGGCGTGTTTTGGGCTTGTTTGTGAAGCTGTGTCCATTTATTCGTCTCGCGAGAGTTGGCACCCACGCGCGCCAACCTGTGAGTGGTTTTGGGCGTGGCCTGAAGCTTAAACGCTTTCTTCTCGGGCGCGCGCACTACTGACACGGAAGCAGGTGGTTGTTTGTAATTGGACCCGGACCCGAAACTCGTTTCGTCTTGTTCTGGCTTACTTTTTTTTTTTAACGAAACCTGGAGCACTTGGAGTTTCAGTAGACGCTCTCTCAGTGCTGTATTTCTCACTGTGTGTGGTTTTTTTTTAAATCTTTTTGTTTGACTTTTGTTTAACTAAACCGCTTTTAAATCAAATAAAGTCGTTTCGGTGTTTGGATTCTGACGTAGGATGGAGCGTCTTCGCTTTGGTTGGATTTCTTGCTTGGCGTTGTTAGGTGAGTTTCACCTGTCGGGGTTTTTCACACATGCCAAATACACAGGGTAAAAAGTTAGAAATTAGAACAAACAAGCTTAAATTGCGTAAATGTTTATAATTATTTAAATAAAAATAGTAAAATAAAAAACTTATTTAAAAAAAGTATATATAAAAAAATATTTAAAAATGCTCTTCCTTGTTCTTCAGGTGTTCCATCATTAGAGTGTATTTGTGTGAATGGGCCTTTTATATTTTAGGTTGCAGAGTATAGATTTAAAGCTACATTTTAAAGTCTGTGTATTGCAGTCAGCCCCATTTTGATTTATTTTATTTCTTTCTATATTTTATTTTATTAGTTTATGTTACACATGGAATACTTACATTTGTGTGCCAAAGCTTCTTCTGATGTTTATGCATCATGAAGTGACCAGTCTTGCTTCCCTAAAAATTTCAAGTTGCTAACTTCTGCCATTTTCAAAAGTTGATTTTTCATATGTCCCCAAAAATCAGCTTTCAGCTTCTCGCTTCAAATAATAATTATTTAAAATGCAAATTATTCATATTTTCTTGAGTATTGATGCTAAAATTGGAGTAAGCTTTTAGAAGTATATGACCTGTGAAAATGTTTCGTAAATTGGTTTTTGGTAAAACCTTAAAAAGCAACTGTCCATAACCTTGTCAAATTCATGTTGTAATGTATTAACAATTTTGGATTTCACTTTTTAATGTTTAAGTATTTTCATATAAAATCTAAAATGACAATCATTTGAAAGATTTGAATTTTAAAATTTAGGCACTTGAAATGGCATGAAATTTTATTCATCAAATTTGTTTTTCATCTCAATTTTAATGTGTTTGCATATTTGCAAAAAAAATAAACCATGAATCAGGAGATGAGAAGCATTATGTATTATGAAGAATGGTGTGTTATGATACTATCTTAAAATTCACTTTTTCACCTAGGTGGTTATGGTATTTTAGCACCAATACCATGTTTCGGCTGAGTGACTGCAAAGATAAAAGGGGTTCCCCAGTACCGAGTTTCTGATCGTAATGTTGATGGTTTGAGCCCCAGCTCCACCAGGTTTCTATTTTTTGGCCCCTGAGCAAGGCCCTTAATCCTATCTGCTCCAGGGGCGACATCTCATGGCTGACCCTGCACTCTGACCCCGGCTACACTGGGATATGCGAGGAACGAATGTCTAAATATAAAGGCTTAACTTTACCCTCCCATGTCCCACCACATAGACAAGGAATTAGCCTACACTTTGGTTTCCTTTGTTTTTAAAAGTTTGTTTAATCAAAGTAGTTCACAAAATGTAATTCAATATTTTTTTAAATGTAATTTATGTAGGTGATGCTATATAAAATAAATAATGATTAGATAAAGTAAGGGTAAAATAAAGTACAAACAAAACAAGGCAGGTGTAAGATACGATAAAGATAATTATTTTAAGTAACAGAACACACCTAAAGGTCAGAATAGGAACCCAGGTTAGATAGGAAGCGATATGATCCTGCTGTTGTTTCTCGTTTTTGCACTTATGAATATAATGTTTCTTTCAGTCCCAAAGGCTATGTTGTTTCATTTAATAAAACTGAGCACCTTTTTTTTTTTTTTTTTTTGAAATCAATGTACAAAGGAATTTTAACTTTTTTCTGACTTTGCTTTAGCCTGTGTGAACTGATATGTATTTTACTTTCCTTTTTCTTTTTTTTTTATCTTGCAGGTCCTTGGATAGGTTATGCACAGGGTAAGTTAATGAATGTGTGTGTTTGTGTGTCTGTGCTGGTCATCCTTTGAAAGAATGTTGTCGACCCCCTCCTAATTTGAAAGTTCAGGGCTGTGTGCTTGTCAAGAGTTCTTTTCTCTACTCGCATGAATTTGACTACAAAGGAGTTTCTCCTGGATCTGTTAAAATATGTTTAACATGAATTCAAATGAAAGCCCTACCAATAAACGTTCTCTTTTTATTTGCATGTGCACAATGAGCACAGGGACGCATAAATGGATTTTGAGCTCAGACATTTACTGTGATTTCTCTGGGCCTGTTAAGTTAACCAAAGCTAAGTGGATATAAATTCATGCTACATGACATTTGTCATTTGTAAAGTTAACATGACTACTGGAAAAACATGAACAATATATTATGCAAAAATGTTAAAATTGATTTCATGTCAATCATTAATTTTATAAGCACATTGTTTAAAATGAGAATTTTATTTATTAACATGATTTATCCAAGTATCATTTAAATGATTGTCCAGATTGTATGTCTCTGTCCTTCATCTCTGTGAAGGGTCTTGTGACCCTTATTCTGTCTTTTTCTTACGTCTCAGTAGTTTATTTTATTTTATTTTATGTTTTTACATTAGAGGCTGCCTTGGTTTCATTTTACAAACCTGGCCAACTGGTTATTTGGGAAGTACTATATACAGGGGTTGGACAATGAAACTGAGATGCCTGGTTTGAGAGCACAATAATTCATTAGTATGGTGTAGGGCCTCCTTTTGCTGCCAATACAGCATCAATACGTCTTGGGAATGACCGATACAAGTCCTGCACAGTGGCCAGAGGAATTCGTCTTGTAGAATAGTGTCCAGGTCACTACGTGATGCTGGTGGAGGAAAACATTTCCTGACTCGCTCCTCCAAAACACCCCAAAGTGTCTCAATAATATTTAGATCTACTGACTGTGCAGGCCATGGGAGATGTTCAGCTTCACTTTCATGTTCATCAAACCACTCTGTCACCGGTCTTGCTGTGTGTATTGGTGCATTATCATCCTGATTGGGCCTCGGGAATGCCATGTTATTGCGTCCCAAACCATCACTGATCCACCCCCATGCTTCATTCGGGGCATGTAACAGTCTGGGTGGTACAGTCGCTTCTTTGGGGCTTCTCCACACTGTAACTGTCCCGGATGTGGGAAAGCCAGTGAAGGTGGACTCATCAGAGGACAATACATTTCTTACATTGTCCACAGCCCAAGATTTTCGGTGCTGGCACCATTGAAACCGATGTTCGGCATTGACACGAGTGACCAAAGGTTCGGCTATAGCAGCCCGGCCATGTACATTGACACTGTGAAGCTCCTGACGAACAGTTTTGGTGGAAACAGGAGAATTGAGGTGCACATTTAATTCTGCAGTGAGTTGGGTAGCTGTGGTTTTATGTTTTTTGGATACAATTCGGGTTAGCATCCAGACATCTCTTTCAGACAGCTTCCTCTTGCGTCCACAGTAACTCTTGTTGTACGTGGTTCATCCTTCTTGGTGGTATTCTGACGTTACCCTGGATACCGTGGCTCTTACCACAGAGACATGCTGACTTGGTCACAGATGCGCCAGCAAGACGCGCACCAACAGTTTGGCCTCCTTTGAACTCTGATACGTCACCCAAAATCTTGTACATTGCAATATTTTAAGCAGAACTGTGCTATTACTCTGCTAATTAAACCTTCACACTCTGCTCTTACTGGTGGAATGTGTAATCAATGAAGATTGTCCACCAGTCTGGTCAGATTTGGCCATGAAACCTCCAACACTAAATTGGCCAGTGTTTCATTTTCATTGTCCAACCCCTGTATGTAAGGTTTAGCTGAAGATCACATTCTTTAAAATACGCCAAGAATGCAATGCCTCGGCATGTTTTTCCCTGACATTTGGATAAAAAAAGTGTCATTAACCTTCCAGAGTAGTGCAGCACAATCAATTGCACGGAAATCGCAGTATGCAAGTACCCATGCAATTGTGTAATCACAAAAAGGTGCAGTTCATAACAGGCAACATGTGCATAATCAATAATTTGTATGACGCCTTGAAAGTATACTGAACGTGACCTATGGGCTCGTGCTTAAACTGGGCTGTCTAAAGTTGCATTCATCAATAGTTTTTTTTTTTTGCTGTTGTTTTAAACTAATGGCCCGTGTGTGGTTCTGGTGATTTTAGGAAAGCCTAATTTGGTGCCTTTATAAATTATTATTGTAAATAAATAATAGTGTATGTAATTAGTACTGTAATGTCAAGGAGACAAAAAGCCGTAGTTGCTTTTACATATTCACAAGGTCATGGAGCCCATGTTGTTTCAAAAACCATAAACGCATGACGCTGGAAATATAACTTCCCTTCATGCAACTCCTTCTAGTACCATTATTTGCATGTAGTCTATATAAATAAGACTGAAAACAAAATTATGTTTAATAGTTAACCTTTTGGTTCCCTAACTTTAACAATCTTGCTTCTTCCTTTTTCTTGTCATCTCAGGAAGTTTTTACAGGCTATGGTCACCTCTGGCTTTCTTCTTACAGATCTAAATATACACCAAGATAGCCGTTTTTATGACGATGTTTATTGTTAAGTATTCTACACACAAAATGAGGTAATCAAGTATCACTTCTGAATCAATGGGAAATAAATTTTACCCCTCTTTTATAAACATTCCAGGTATATTAACGTTAAATTTTGTTTACGTTGTCACGATTACCCAGCAATAGAATCGCTCTGAATCTACAAGGAATTTAAGTAGAACTTAAATGGTCGACATTCTTCTATGTAGTGCCAGGGCAGGATTGTGTGGTCAAAGTTTCAGGTATATTAGGTAGGAAGTGATCAGTCAAAAGTTCATCTTTTTGGAAGCAGGAAAAATGGGGTAATGTTCTGAGCGACTTTGACTGAGAGTCATTGGTTTGGGACGGCTTTGGTTAGAGCATCTCCGAAATGCAAGCATTTTTGGAGGTTTTCTTAATATGTGGTGGTTAATACCTACCACGAGTGGTCCAAGAAAGGCAGGGTAGGGCCGTGGGTGCCCAAAGCTCAGTGGTGCATGGGGAACAAGGTAAGCATGTCTGGTTTAATCCCACAGAAATACTACTATAGTACTAAGAACTACTAGACAATACCGTAGCATAGAACAATGTCGGAATACACCGTGCATCATATCTTGCTGTTTATAGGTCTATGTAGATGCAGAGTGCCCATTCTGACCTCTGTCGACCACCAGAAGCAGTTACAATGGGCACATGAACATCTGAAATGGACCATTGAGCAACAGAAGAAGGTGGTCTCATCTAATGAATCAGTCTTTCTTTGGACAGAAACCGTGGTGATCCTCTGCACAACATTCTTCTGGGAAACCTGCAGATCAAGGACATTTTATGGAAACTGTATTTCTGAATGGCTGCCGTCTACATTAGCAGGATAATGTGCTGCTAACAAATTGGTGCCAGATATCACATCACATCACATCATCAGAGAGCTTGTTGAGTGCATGGACTTTGGGAATTGCGTAACAACAGTAAGTTGTTATTTTAGGACAAGGACAGCTGTTCTGGAACAGTTCCTGCAAGAACACTACTGTCAAATGCATTTGTAAAACACCTCAAGTACCATGATGAACCTGGTTCTCATAAAGACCATCCCAGGAATGCTGCAGAGGAGAAGTTTATTTAGAGTTACCCGCCTCAGAAATCACCAGTGAAGGGCATACAGAGCATAATTAACAGACACATCTCAACATCAACTGTTTAAAGGAGATTTTGTCATATTTTGGATGCCTTGAGTATTGTTTTACAATGTAGGAAGGAATAAAAAAAATTTAGGAAAGACCATTGACTTAGGTGACCCTTGACTGGTATTGTTTGTGTATGTAGACAAAATGTCTATATGTACATATATTTATGAATTTATTTGTGAGTCCATTTGTTTAAGTAAACAAGTTTCCTTATTCAAGATTTCAAGGCTCATTAGTACAGATTCATGCATGTGCTTGCTGGTTTGTCCGTCCACACATAATGATGTAACTAAGCTGAATTTCCAGTAAATTTATTGACACAGATGAGGAATATACAGCACATTTCGAAAGTATTTAGGCTCCTTTACTTGATGTGCACTGTTGTGTTGTAGATATGATTTTAAATGCATTATTCAATAGCCCATTTGACTGCATTAACTGCTACATGTCTTCTTGGATCAGCTTTGCACACCTGGACTGGGGTAGTTTGTCCGATTGATTGATGTCAGATCCTCTCCAGCTCTGTCCGTGGATTGGATGGTGAGCATCTATGCATTGGCAGGTCTTTCCATAGATTTTTGGGGTTAAAATTGTTGGCTGGGAAACTCGAGTACATTCAAGCCTCTTCAGGTTTTTTGTGTTGAAAGATGACCCCAAGCTGATTTAAAATAAATAAATAAATAAATTCTTAAACTCTGGGTGAGGTTTTCTATAATTGTTCTTGTATCTTTTTCTCAGTTTTTACCAAACCTTGTGTACATGTCACGATCAAGCACCTGCATAACACAATGCTGCCATTACTATTTCGCAATAGGAACACCAAGCCAGGGGATGTGCAGTGACTACTTTATTTAAACATGATGTGGTTCTTGCTGTTCTAAAGACCTCAGTTTTTAACTTGCCGGACAAGCGAGTGCTTCATGCTTATCAGCAACTTTAATCTCGCCCCTCTGCCATGAGGCCTTTTACAGAAATTTTCTGTTCAACCACTTTTTCCATTTCTGCACTGAACTGCTGGGGACCTTTTAGGAATCCCCCCTCTCTCCCCCTTTATATCCATGATTAAAGCTCTTTTTTTCTTTTTTTTTTCTTTCTTTCCCCCTGGATGCCTAATTTGTTCAGACGACCAACGGGATGGTTTAAGCTTGCTTCAGAAATTCAATTAAACTCCGCTTTATTTATTGAGTGCTTTTAACAATGATTATTGTGACAAAGCAGCTTAACAGAATCAAGAAAATATGAAAATGAGTTTGAAAAGTATGAGGAAATGCATATGAATTACAATTATCAGATTGTCCCAGATGAGCAAGCTGAGGGCGACAGTGACAAGAAAAAAAAAACCTGAGATGACAATAGGAAGAAACCTTCAGAGGAACCAGACTCCACATGGAATCCCTCCTCATTTGAGAAAAGTGTTTGTGTGCAAGATTTAGTCAGGATACAGCACCATGAGTGCAAAGAAAAGTAACAAGCAATGTACCAAGAAAAAGATGGGAGCCACTTTTAGAGGGAATTAAAAAAGAAATAATTTGTGTTCTGATTGTCTGAAACTTGTCAGTTTTAATATTACCATTTCCATTTCCAAAAATTTCAATCATAATTAAAGGTTATTTTATTATGAGGTTTATTTTTAAGTGACTGGAACAAATTAACTGCATTTACAGTGGAACCTCGGATTGTGAGTAACATGGTTTGTGAGCGTTTCGCAAGACGAGCAAAAAATTTTAATAAATTTTGACTTGATAAACGAGCGAGTCTTAATATATATTGACTAGCCAAGTTTAATCGAGAAAGATGTGACGCGCATGCTCTTCTTGTTTTGACGCCGAGCGTCACATGATCACCACTGAGCCAATGGTTCTTCTCTCGCGCGGCGTGGAATTGTGTAATTGTCTCCCATGCTCGGTCTTGGTTTGTGCTCGTCACTTGTATAGTTGACATCCGTGTTTGCGTGTATTTTGTACTATAACACTGTCCACGTGTGTGTGTTTGCACATAAAGCATTTTTTTGTGTACGCTTGTGTGAGAGTGTCTTTTCGGTAAACTTGTGTGTGTCATACATTGTCTGGATCCGGGCCAGAGTCCAGACTTTGAGAAGCTCTGATATAGATCATACCTACATTTAAATTACAGGTTGCTGAAGTTTAGTGATGTAGTATATTTGAAACATTTGGGGCTGAGTGGTGTAAAATAATACTAATATTGTAACATATTTTCTGTTACGCTGTGTTGTAAGTGCATCCAATTTCAGTGAGCAGCACTATGGTTAAAGTGACAAGCACTTGAGTGTACAGTTAATCCTTTGTAACAAATGTTAGTAAAAAAAATGTGTATGTGTGTATATTATATACTTTTTTTTTTGTATTGCTACCACATCTAAGCATCATGATGTACACTGTATATTGTAAAATGTCTTCTGGTTTACATGAGTTGTTTGTTTTTATTTATTTTTTTATTCTAAGACGTATCTTGTACCTCTATGGTTGTTGAAGGTGTTTTGTATTTTAACACCCTGCAAAAATGTTGTGTTTTAAACTGAGAGTTGAATGAAGCAGAGAAAGTAAGGTGTTTTCTTGTACTGTGTTTCAGAATGCGGTCAGCCGCCTCTACAGAGCAGAATAGTTGGAGGATTTGATGCTTTGGAAGGTCACTGGCCGTGGCAAGTTGATATACAGGTACAGTAAATAGTCTTCCGCAAAAACATTTAATGTTTATTTTGTGATGATTAAATTTTTTTTTATAATTATATGCGAGACCTATATGCTGCCTTGCCTAAAAAAAAAAAAAAAGGCACATTTTGTTCGAAACATTGATGTCAACCTGTTCATTTAGTACATTCAGGTTGTAAGCTGACTTTATTTTATTGACTAGTAACATTACTGAGCCTAGACTATTGGAGTAACTGTAGATCATAGCACTGCTTCCAGATGCTTGTACAGTGTTCAATATATTTTTCCAAAATTTCTTCCAGGTTATAATAAGGAGTTACAGTTCTTAATCCAGTTTTAATTATTTCAATCTCTGTTTTCTTTGCTTCATGCAGGCCAATAATTTGACCAATGAATGAATTTTTAGGAGCATGAGTTAAATTCAAGCAGTTTTGAATATACAGAAGTTTTTATTTAATGAAGTTACTGAGGGAACTGAGCTCTGTGCTATGACCAGATTTTGACCTGCTGTCTACTGCTGAGGGTGGGTCATATTTGGCTGGTTTTGAGTACTGGGTAACATTGGATTTATGTACACTAGATTTATTGTTTAAATGAAAATGCAATAACTGCAAAAAATGGTTATGGGATTGAGGTAGTGTATGTTGCACTGCCTTGCACTCGACTACATGTAAAATGATGATTGGTAACGGAAGGGGCTTTCTGTATTCCTTTGTCTGCTGCTTGTCTCTCTTGGCGGAAGACCCCAGTGCTCATCAGAATTAAATCGATCCGAGTACCAACACTGCCCTTTGTTACAAATGTAACATGGAGGTTTCATGGGTCCATGCTGTGGCTTAAGTGCACCTAATGAGTATCACAGAAGTTGCTATGATTTATTATCAAATACCTGTCAGATAATATTAATTGACTAGAAGGAGATTTGACTAAATGGTTGCTTTGATTAGAACACGGTTCATGAAACCCCTCAACATCCCCCCCCCCCCCTTTGGCCACCCAACTTTCAGAGTAGGAGTACGAGTTATTCCTAGTAGTGACTTCCCCTATTTCAGTCTGTTTTCAACAAATGAGCCTGGGAACTTTATTTATGCGTCAAGTCCATAAGTATTTGGACAGTGATTTTTACTTTTTTTTTCTTTTTCATTTTGTACACCACCACAGTAGAACTGAAATTAAGCCAACAAGATGTGAATGAAGTGTAGATGATTTGCTTTAATTTCAAGCAGTAAAATGACAAAACTAACACCTATTGCACTAAACATTTAGCAATTACTAGGCAGACTTCAATCTGGACTAATTGATTTTAAGTGTTATCAGTGGTTTGGTCAACATCCAAATATTATAGATGTGTGCTTGTTGTGCGTGCTTGTGCGCTTTTGCATGTAATCAGCCGTAATATTTAAAACCACTGACAGGTCAAGTGAATAACATTGTGAATATTACAGTGGCACATGTCAAAGGGGTGATGTGTATACTATATACAGCTGATATAACCCAACAATCATAAGAGTTATTAGTGTCATCGTTAGTAAAACTAAAAAAAAAAAAATAGGGTTATTAGCATAAAATCGAATCTGGTATTGGCAGATACAAGAAATACACTACATATCAAAATGTCTAAGGCCAATAATAAAGTGTTTTAGAGGAGGAATAATGGTCAAGTGCTCTTTTTTTCCCCCTCTCTGTAGAAAGTCTTCCCAGTAGAGTGGAGATTGTAATCAAAGGAAAATGGAGGGACCAACTCCCTGTCATTGCCCAAGGGTGTAAAATAGGCACATATGAGTGTTCAAATGAAAAGCTGAGATGACCAGTTGTCCACATATCATTTTGCCCTATAATGTACGTGGACCATTATTACCTGCATTTTGGTCTTTAATGATTATATTAATTATTTCTTTTCTAGAAAGGTTCGATGCATATATGTGGAGGAACAATCATCGCTAAGACCTGGGTTCTCTCTGCAGCTCACTGTTTTCCGTAGTGAGTTCTAATGACTTATTATTATTATTATTATTATTATTATTATTATTATTATTATTGAGATTTTTATGTTCTATGATTTCAGTTTTACTATTCTGAATGTACAGAAAGCTTGCATTTGCACAGGAACTCTTGCTAATTTATAAATTGCATCATGTTTGATGGATAATTCATTTTTAGCCAGGTTGGTGTTTTCTGCTTCCCATGTTGGGTAATTTAGGTTATTCATGATGACTATCTTTGTCTCTTGTGGTGTATCCAGTCCTACAGCCACATCCGATTATACGATCTATGTAGGCCGTTGGCAGCTGAATGGATGGAACCCATATTTGACGGATCATCGGATCAGTCGTGTGGTGGTGCCATATGGCTACGTGGACCCGCAGCTCGGCCAGGACATAGCTTTAGTGGAGTTGGCTACCCCAGTCACATGGTCTGATCACGTCCAACCAGTTTGCTTGCCAAATGCAGATGTTACATTTGCTGCAGGAACGATGTGTACCATCACAGGCTGGGGAGACATTAGAGATGGAGGTGAGTGTAGGTGGGGATGCAAAAGACACACAGGTCTGTGTTGAGAGGCAAACTGTATTAGAGTTTTTATTATACAAAAAAAGCAAACAAACAAAGAATATAGAAGCCTGGAGACTGTGGCCTGTAATATCTGGCTTTCTGTTTCCTTTTTTCCTTGGGTGTAGTCTCTTTGCAGGGGGCGGGTACTCTGCAGCAGGTGCAGGTGCCAATTATTGATCAAGCTGCCTGTCAGCAGATGTTCCAGATCCAAGCCACAGAGCAGGTAAACATTCTCTATAACATGCTCTGTGCCGGCTATCAAGAAGGGGGCAAAGATTCCTGCCAGGTAAGTGCATGCATGCAAGATTTTGCTTTATTCTGATTACACATTTCCTTGTTTTTGTTATAAAAGTTTATG
>JAAGKR010006832.1:8890-40614 GCA_011419295.1 Clarias macrocephalus
ATGTCTCAGCTGAGTGTTTATTTGTGCCTTGTGTTGCAACCTTTGTGTGGTGCAGAAGGAGGGTGAGGAGAAGCACACGGCGCTGAAGGAACAGCTGAAAGCTTGGCAGAGACTCAGGCATGACCTGGAGAGAGCCAGACTGCTGGTGGAGCTCATCCGCAAGAGAGAGAAACTCAAAAGAGAGGCGGTGAGGGAGAGTTTAGAAAATCCTGCATTTGACCTCTTTTTAAGTCTGCATTTTTGTATGTTAAAAAAACAACACACGCTATTTTGTACTTTTATAGCTTAAGGTTCAGCAGTTAGCGCTGGAGATGCAGCTGACGCCATTCTTGTCATTGTTGAGGAGTACACTGGAACAGCTGCAAGAAAAAGACACCAGCAATTTCTTTACAGAGCCTGTGCCACTGAATGAGGTACATGTATATCCACAAAGTTTCTATTCACCTTCTTTTGAGTCCGTTTGAGAATAGATAGAGATATTTATTTTAAAATGTCACACAAGGTAAATTTCATGGAGGGAAGGCAAATCACACAATTACCCATAATAGTCAGCAGGTGGCAGCTTCATATTACGGCTTTAAATACTACACACACTGCTGTGGTTATGTAACACAATGGCATGCACAAATATAATGAAGTAGAAAGTACAGACATTTGATTTACTGTAGAATGTAGTTGAGAAAAATGGTTTACATTGTCCACTAATATAAATACTCAATTAAAGTACAGATTAGGGCTGCACAATTCTTGCTTTCAACTCTTTCAAATAAAAACCTAACTCTTTCCAAAAAAGAAAAAAACTTTTCCATATTTAGGAAGCCTTAAAGTATAGCAACTGTGCTTTTTAGACACTCATCCAACTAACTTGGCTAACATCATTTATTCAGTCAGTTTATCATTATTGTTTTAATCAGCATAATGTAAATGTCAGGAGTTTGTGGGTAGTTTGAAATTAACTAGTGTTTACGTTATAGAATTTATTGTTGTCAAAGGTTTTATTGCTCAATCTTATAATACTTCTAGTATAATTTTCTGTAGCTTTCAGTCTGTTCTCAGAGTCTCTGTGCAACACCTAGAATCAATGTGTAAATTACTAATACAGTAAGTTATATGTCAATTAGAACTGTACATGTTCATGTGTGTGTGTGTGTGTGTGTGTGTTTGTGTGTGTAAGTGTGTGAAGCATTTGCCTTAAAAATCTAAACAAACGTATGTGATGATGAAGTATATACTAGCTGCTAAACGCAAGAACAAAAGAAAACGTAATTTGACACTTGCGCATTGAGGGAAACCGAGAGCATCAAAAGGAGCCAATCAGAAACGGATCATCAGAACATGCCACACTCCGGGTCTCTGACTGGCTGGTAATTGTTCCTCCTCTAGCCTCTGCCTGGCTGGAATTGAGCGAGTGTTGTGATATTAATTACACAACATTTTCAGAACGTTGTAAATGAGGAGGAGAGATGAGAGAAGCGATCGAGTTGAATAAACTGAATATTCGGCAAATCTGGGATTGTTGTCAAATAAATAAGAGAGCACATGAAGACATGCAGGGAAACACAGTACATGCAAGATCAGAAATGAGATCGCTTGTATGTATGAATCAAGATCATGATTTTTTAAAAATTATTATTATTAATAATGCAGCCCTAGTACAGATACATGAAATTGTTTTTAAATAGTAACAAAGTAAATTCACTTATTTACTGTTTTCCTCTACTTTCAACAGACAGAAAGACGTTGACCTTATATGATGTGTGATGATATAGTCTATATGCAGTTTACTAAATTCAAGCTGACTTTACACGCTGGGAATGTAAATGTTTAACAGGATTTTTTAGAGCTAGGATTTTTTTTTTTACCAGTCTTTAAAAAAATATTCTGTTCAGCAAATAAAAGAACAGTTTGATTATCATGATAGAAGCAAACACTGATGACTGGTGCTATCTGTGCTCACTCTGTATGAATTCACATGTATTCATATTTGTCTATGAACGTGTGTATCTCAGGTTCCTGACTACCTGGATCACATCGAGCGGCCCATGGATTTCCAGACCATGTGGACGAGTTTGGAGTCTCATCGCTATCTCAGCTTCGATACATTCGAGGCCGACTTCCTGCTCATTGTCAACAACTGCCTCAAATACAACGCCAAGGACACCGTGTTCTACCGGGCAGCGCTGAGGCTGCGGGAGGCGGGCAGTAGCGTCCTGCGACAGACTCGGAGACAAGCCGAGCGTATCGGCTATGACTTTGACACAGGCATGCACCTGCCCCGAGAGCCCAGCCCCGAATCCCCTCGTGAAAGAGAGAGGGAGAGGGAGAGAGAAAGAGAGAGGCAGCGGGAGAAGGAGAGAGAAAGAGAGCAGGACAGGGAAAGAGAGCGGTCCCCTTCTGGTAATGAGGATGGTAAGCTCGCCTTGTGGTGATTCGTGGAAATGTACGATTTTTATTTTTTTTTTAGATCCTGACTGAGGATCTACTGTTTCGTCTGTCTCTGTGTATCTCAGACCTGCGGCGTTTGCCGCTGGAAGAGCAGTTACGGGTCTTGCAGGCTCGTTTCGATGATGTCAGCTCAGGGAAGCACAGCATCGGGCGCTCACGGCGAGCCAAAGCTCTGAGGAAGGAGATGACGGTCATTAAGCGCAAACTAGCGCATCAGCGGGACGGTGGGTCCAGCGGGGGCAACCGGGAATCAGGAGCATCCGGAGAGCGCGGGCCTAACCTGGCACACCATGCATCGGGAGCCACATGTCATGACGAGGGAGGGGAGAGCAGCAGCCAGGAGACTGGTGGAAAAGGTAGAGTGGAGTCCTAAAGATGTTCCATTTAACTTATTTTCTTCAATTGTCAACCACATTTTGTGAAACGGATGTAAAAGTTACAAAAGTATTCTGCTCTGTCTCACTCTTACGACCTTCTCTCTTGTACTAGATATCACTGCCACAGCCTCGACACATGCATCTGAAGTGGGCCGCCGAACCTCAATCCTATTCTCCAAAAAGAACCCAAAGGCCACTGGACCTCCGAAGCGCCCGGGCCGCCCCCCTAAAAAACGTGACGCAATACACAACTCCGGAGCCATGAGCTCCAGTCCTGTAGGACCTCCACAGCTCCCTCTAATGACCACAGCACGCCAGCGCAAGAGGCCTCGAAGCCCTCGCTCCAGTTCCAGCTCTGAGAGTGAGAGTGACAATGATCACGTGGGCCTTGGTATGCACGCACATAAACACATAAACAAATATGTTACTTTGTTGAAAGATGTGGATGCATTATATTTATCTGGGTTAAATAGTTACTGTATTCTATTAAGAGTCTTAGTAGATCCATTGCCTATCCAGGATATGAGGTGTGAATACTATACAGTATTTAGTTCCCAGTCCATCACAGGGCACTATGGACACACATTCACTTGTGTCCTTCTTCTGAGCTGGGTGAGGAATTTGGAGAAGCTGGAGGAAAGCTGAACACGCACAGTTGTGAATAATCTCGATAAATTTTCTTTGACAAGTTTATCTCCACGTTCTGTATCTCAGGTCTGCCCAGCAATGGTTTCGATGGAGGTAGTAAACCTGTGACTGAGAGTTTCCTGGTGTACAGGAACGAGCCACGTTATCCCCGCTCCAGCTCTGACTCAGAATCTACAACCAGCAGCAGCAGCAGTGCCGCTTCTGACCGAACAAGGTACACATACACCACAGCTAGCATGTTTTACTCTGTAATCTAGTACTGTGTGCTTTGATAGTTGATTTAGCAAACTTGTTCCTAAGGTATGGATTTGATCCATAGCCATCCATAGCATTGGATAACATGGCTATTATTGCCTACTTATATGAGGAAGTGTTATAGAAACAAAATGTATTCAAACTGATGGAAAAAAGTAATAACCTGTATAGTCTGTTAGCAGACAAACCAATTTTTCTTCATCTCTTTCGGTCTCTCCGTATCAGTACGACTCCTTCAAAGCAGGGCCGTGGGAAGGCTTCATTCTTGCGTCCAACATTTCAAGACGATAGCAGTGAGGAAACCTCAGGAACAGAGAATGACTCCTATTCAGTGGGAGGAGCCCGAGGAGTTTCACACCGTAAGTACAGCTGAACACCTCCACACGTTGACACACACAGAACTGTGCTCATTAATATATGATTGCTTATTCAGTGGTGCGAGGCCGGAGTAGGTCAGGATGCTGGATGGGCTCGTCAGACTACACCACCCTAGATGCCCTCGATCTCGTATGGGCCAAGTGTCGAGGATACCCTTCTTATCCTGCTCTGGTAAGTGTTGCACACAAGCAACACAGATTCACTGACTTGAATATGCTTAACATATACACGTTTGTCTTTCTTTTGAGGACCTTTCATTTATATTACAGTGGAACCTTGGATTACGAGCATAATCAGTTCCGGAAGTGGGCTCGTATTCCAAAACATTTGTAAACCAAACCAGATTTTCCCATAAGAAATAATGAAAACTCAAATTATTCGTTCCACAGCCCAAAAAAATACATAAAAATAATTAATACAAAGTAAAAATAAAACAAATTAACCTGCACTTTACCTTTAAAAAAAAGTTAAAATAAATCCAGACAGATAAGTGTTTCCGTTTGTGTGCACAGGCGCCGTGTGTGTTTGTGTGTGTGCGTGCGTGCGTGCGTGCGTGGAATTAGCCCTTCCCTCGCCTCGTCTTACACAGTAAAACTCTTCTTCCCTCCCCCACCTCGCTTTTTAAGTTTCACAACAAACACACACAATGGAAACACTGTTTTAACAGGAGAAAAATAAATCTCTCAAATGACACTCACGTGAGCGCATACTAACAGAATCACTGCTGTAAAGTAAAAAAAAAACAAATGAACTAGCACCTTACCTTTGAGAAGAATCGCGACAGAGCAGAGTTTTCTGTGTAACACACATAGGAGATACGCTGAAACAGAGAGGGAGATGTTGATTATACCAGTAAGAGACGAGCACTAAGACCCAGCAGGGGAGACGATTACCCACAATTTCGCAGCGAATTTATTAGATTTATTATATTATTATAAATGTATTACATTTTAGTCAAAATTTATTAAAAATCTTTGCTCATCTTGAGCAACACTCGTAAACCACGTTACTCGCAATCCGAGGTTCCACTGTATTTTCAATGCAGAGAAGAAACTTTGACTCTATAACTAACTATAATCCAAATGTTGATCTCCGTAATCAGAAGTTTATAAAAGCTGCCCTATTTGTATAGTCTAATCAACCAGGGGTTTTAATTGATTAGGACTCTGATGGTCATACTTATAACCTCGTAAGCTCCAATTTAAACAGCTGCACTTTTAGACTTTACAGTATACAGTTATAGAAATCAAATTATTTATAATTGCACTGCTACAGTGGGGCAAAAAAGTATTTAATCAGCCACCAATTGTGCAAGTTCTCCCAAAGATGAGAGAGGCCTGTGATTTTCATCATAGCTAAACCTCAACTATGAGAGACAAAATAAAATAAAAAAAATCCAGAAAATCACATTGAAGGATTTTTACTGAATTAATTGGTATATTCCTTGGTAAAATAAGTATTTGGTCACCTACAAGCAAGCAAGGTTTGTCTCTTTCTCACAGACCTGTAAGTTCTTCTTTAAGAGGCTCCTCTGTGCTCCACTCGTTACCTGCATAAATAGCATCTGTTTTAACTTATCATTATAAATGTAAATATCTATGGCCAAGACCAAAAAGCTGTGAAAGGACACTAGAAACAAAATTGTAGACCTGCACCAGGCTGGGAAGACTGAATCTACAATAGGTAAGCAGCTTGGTGTGAAGAAATCAACTCTGGGAGCAATTATTAGAAAATGGAAGACATATAAGACCACTGATAATCTCCCTCCATCTGGGGCTCCACGCAAGATCTCACCCCATGGGGTCAAAATGATCACAAGAACTGTGAGCAAAGATCCCAGACCCACACTGGGAGGCCTAGTGAATGACCTGCAGAGAGCTGGGACCAAAGTAACAAAGGCTACCATCAGTAACACACTGCGCCACCAGGGACTCAAATCCTGCAGTTCCAGACACGTTCCCCTGTTTAAGCCAGTACACGTCCAGGGCTGTCTGAAGTTTGCTAGAGAGCATTTGGATGATCCAGAAGAGGATTGGGAGAATGTCATATGGTCTGATGAAACCAAAATAGAACTTTTTGGTATAACTCTCAACTTGTCGTGTTTGGAGGAGAAAGAATGCTGAGTTGCATCCAAAGAACACCATACTTACTGTGAAGCATGGGGGTGGAAACATCATGCTTTGGGGCTGTTTTTCCGCAAAGGGACCAGGACGACTGATCTGTGTAAAGGAAAGAATGAATGGGGCCATGTATCGTGAGATTTTGAGTGAAAACCTCCTTCCATCAGCAAGGGCATTGAAGATGAAACATTCAGCATGATAATGATCCCAAACACACCGCCTGGGCAACGACAGACTGGCTTCGTTATGAAGCATTTCAAGGTCCTGGAATGGCCTCGCCAGTGTCCAGATCTCAACCCCATAGAAAATCTTTGGAGGGAGTTGAAGGTCCATGTTGCCCAGCGACAAAAACATCCCAAAAACCAACATGCCCAAAACATCACTGCTCTAGAGGAGATCTGCATGGAGAAATGGGCCAAAATACCAGCAGCAGTGTGGGAAAAACTTGTGTAAGACTTACAGAAAATGTTTGACCTCTGTCATTGTTAACAAAGAATATATAACAAAGTGAGATGAAATTTTGTTATTGACCAAATACTTATTTTCCGCTATAATTTGCAAATAAATTCTTTAAAAATCCTACAATGTGATTTTCTTTTTAAGTGGGAGAACTTGCACAATTGGTGGCTGACTAAATACTTTTTTGCCCCGCTGCAATTGTCACCCAGGTGATTTTTTATTATTATTTTTTTTTTAAGTATGCATTCTCTCAAGGGAGGTTTGCTTGCCATTGTCTCCTCTGGCTTGTTAAACTTTTTTCCAGTTTACATTTTCACCAAAACCGGTTTCGTGAAAAATGTCCTTTGTTAAAAGTCCTCCACCAAAAATATAGGCTTGGTCCCCTCTGAACGTTTTTGAGCAGCTCTGCAAATTATTTTGGTTTTGCTTCACACTGGCATCATGAAAGTGGTAAAAAGTACTTGTACTAATAAATGAGATGTAATGTTGTTTATGCTAGTATGCCCTGTTAGTTTAATTGTTTAAACTATTAATAGCTCTGGATATCTACTCTTGTTATGAGCCATGGGTTTACCCCGTGAGGATTGCATTAGTTGTTAAAAGGCATAATCAGCAATAAAATCAGAGAACTTTCTGTTTTGATGCTGTGAAAAGAGGGAGAATGGATTCATAAGCAACATAAGAATTATGAATATTTTGAAAAAGAAAGAAATCTTTGGTGTATTAACAACCAAGAAAACAACAGCAGTTGTTGATCGAAATGTTGAGAGAGCCGGGAAGAAAAAAAACTAAACAGTCAGCAACAACCATCACTTGGCAAGGTTAAAGGTATTACAATCCAGAAAAAAATATAGAGGTCAATGGTGGCGCACTCGCTTAGTGGTCAGCACTGTTGCCTTGCACCTGCAGGGTTCAGGTTTGCTTCCCACTTCTTGTCTGTGTGTATATGGAGTTTGCATGTTTTCCCTGTGTTCGATAGGTTTCCTTCAGGTACTTTGGTTTTCCCCTACAGTCCAAAGACATGCAGATTAGGCCAATTTGCATAAAGATCTCCCCTACTTTTGTGTATTTGCCACACCTTATTTTTAAAAGTATTGTATTGTTATTGTATCTGTTTTTCCATTATGTTTAATGGTTTCGTCCCAGCCCTAAGTACTTGCGTATGTATTTAATCTGTTTTTGTCTGAGCTGCTGCAGAACTGCAGTTTTCTCTCGGAATTAATAACGATTTATCTTATTTTAATTGATATTCCCAAGTTGCCTGTAGTGTGTGAATGCACGTGCGAATGTTGACCCGAGTTGTAAAATGGGACAAAATACATTTGCAATCACCATTGACCTCTTGGACTACAGAGATTCCTATAGATGTATGGAGGAATAGAGGTGATGGAGATTTTATTAATACAAATTAATCGAAATGACATCGATCCTTCACCACCATTAACACCATTACGTTCTTTACGTAATACAAGCTGTAAACAATGTATCAGCAATTAGAAGTTCAGATTGGAATTCTAACCCATATTTCACCCCCTGAGAAGGTACAGTATGGGGAAAAAAGTAGGGAGAACACCACCTAGACAAAAAATTAAACAAACAACAACTAGAAGGTGTGTCTTAAAAGAAGAACGTGTGAGTCAGTGTTTAATGATGTAACCAAATATTAAGTGTTAATTACAGGATATACAGCTGTGTGTGAACAGGATATCCAGTTGCATTCAGATGTACAGATCCAAAAGCGTCTTTGAGCCACTGTGTGGCACTGTTTAGCAGGTTTAGGCATAGGTTATAGTTTGTTCGGGACCTGACTATTAATTTCACCTATTTAAACAACCAAGGTACCTCAAGTAGACTAGTATTAATTAAATCCCATTTTAATTGAAAAAAACATTAAGAGTCATGTGGAATTTTTTTTTTTTGGTTTTGTTATTATAAACTGAAGTTTCTAACGGATCTGAGTCACCCCTGACAGCTCAGTAACAGCGAGTCAGAATCAGTGCTGTGTCAGGAAACAACAGGAAATTTGTGTGAAAGTACCAGCTCAGATATGTCAATCACAACGAAAGTACGCAAAAAAAGAGCGAAAGAAGCGCACGATTACAATATTTATGATGCAGAAACTGATAGATTTGACAAAATACAAAACCATCTTCGTCATCCCCCTCTATCTCTCAGATTATCGATCCTAAAATGCCACGGGAGGGCATGTTCCACAGAGGCGTGCCGATCCCTGTTCCTCCTCTGGAGGTGCTCAAGCTTGGGGAGCAGATGACCCAGGAAGCACGGGAGCATCTCTTCCTAGTGCTGTTTTTTGACAACAAGAGGACTTGGTGAGTGAAATCATAGTTGTATTTAATGCTCTGTGTGTGTGTGTGTGTGTGTGTGTGTGTGTGTGTGTGTGTGTGTGTGTGTGTGTGTGAGAGACCTTTCATAATTACTCATTACAGCAAGCAAAACCACATAAACATCCATCATAAAAAGAACTACAGTCCCTTCTGTAAAAGGGTTCACCCCCCCATCAGTGATCGTTTCTCTTTTTGCCATATTGCAATATACAATTAAAGTACACTTGCTGGCCACTTAATTAGGTACACCTGTTCAACTGCTCATTAGCATAATCACATGGGAGCAACGCCGTGCATCTAGGCATCTTGACATGTTCTGCTGAAGTACAATCCGAGCAACAGAATGGGGAAGAAATGTGATTGAAGTGACTTTGATCATGGCATGGTTGTTGGTGTCGGACTGGCTTGTTTAAGTATTTCTGAAACTGCTGATCTGCTGGGATTTTCACATAGACATTTAGACGCAATGGTATGAAAAAGAGAAAATATCCACCGAGTGGCAAACTGGTTCAAGCTGCTAAAAGGTCAACAGTACTTTAAATATGCGATATAACAGAGGTATGCCAACATCTCTGAATGCACAGCACATCAAACCTTAAAGCCTACTTGAGTATTGTTGCTGGACATGTCCATCTCTTTGTGGCCACAGGTTATAACACACGTTATAACACACAATAAGTTAAAGTCATCCCAAATTGGTTTCATGAACATGACGATGAGTCTTCTGTACTCAGATGGCCTCCACAGTCACCAGATCTCAATCCAGTAGAGGCGCTTTGAGCGGTGATGGATTGGAAGATTCACGTCCGCGCTGTAGACAAATCTACAGCAACTACGTGATGCTATGTAACAAAATTTCTAAGAAATGTTTCCAGCACCTTGTTAAATCTTTGCCCTGATGAATTAAGGCAGTTCTGATGGCAAAAAGGGGGTCCAACCCAAAAGAACCCAGTACTAGCAAGGTGTACCTAATGAACTGGCAAGTGAGTGTATATTAAAATGGCCCTTTTCATCTGACAGTTTATAGAATAAAATGGTATAAATAATGTTGATTTGCCCAAAATATTTTTTAAAGTAAAAAGGTCCAATACACTGCTTAATTGATAAAGAATCAATACTTGTTGTTTTGTTCTTTTGCACCAATTACAGATCTGCAGTGTCTTAAATGGTTTAAATAGTTTTAAACCCCACACCTGTCTCAAATTAAAAAATTTTGTTACTTTGCTCCACAACAACTTGTAAGGTCATGACACAGATTTTTAATTAGATTCAATTACAAGTCAATTCCATAATACTCTTTTATTTTTATTTATTTTTATTTTTTTCATGCCACTGCTTTTTAGAATTTGGCATGTGCTTTGACTGATTGTCCTGTTGGGATGTAACTTTTACATTTTACTACATGCAGGTTTGCGGTTGTCTTAAACCAGGTTGTCTCTTCAGGACAGCTCAACAAGGTTTAAAGATCTATTTTAATCCAGATACAGGATTCCAAAATGTATTGTTATATACGTACAGAGTTAAATAGGCATCTATGCTGTACTTTGAAATTCTCACTCTGCATTCATTCTGATAAACCATCAATACTGTACAAATAGTGCTATTAAGTTATTGGGAATTGCATTGCGGTGTGGTGTGGCCACCAGTGTGCTTGATGGTTGGGGTTGTGTTGCGTGGGCGTTGGTCTGCGCCAAATATAATGCTTTGCTTTTAGATCATAAACCTCAAAAGCTTTTTTTCAAAAGCTCTCAGATTTTGTCACATACCTTATAAAAACTCCAGGTACCTGGATGTTTGTTAGTTTTTCTCAAAAGTAGCTTCCTTCTGGCCACTCTCCCATTTTATGGTATTGTTGATGTCAGCACGGATTTTCCTGTTTCAGCTACTGAGGTCTGAACTCTCTTTATTGTTGTAGCTGGCCTGTTGCACAACTGCTTATCATTATTACTTTAGCCAGGGGTGTGTCCAGTCTTGTCCACAAAGGGCCTCCTGAGGGCAGGTTTTTATTCCAGTCGAGCACACGAGATTTTACCTGTTTAATTAGTCGAACTTTGTTTTCAATAGACTGCCTGGTGTTTCCCTTTCTGGATAAAATTGGTTAAACTTTACTACGGCAATAATCTTATTATATGATGCTGTAGAAATGCAATGACAGACTGGGTGTTGTGGTGTACCGCATTGAAAGTTGTTCCTGGAAAAAAAAAAAGTTCTTTCTCCCCCTCCCTCTCACGCTCTCCCCACCCCCCCACTACAGAACTGCTAGTTGTGATTTGTGGTTTCTCACTGATGTACATATCTTTTCAAACACCAGCATTCATTATGTTATATTAAATGAAATGTATTTATTAATTTCATTATTTATAATATTAAATATATAATTTGTGTATATAAAAGTATAATTTATATACATTTAAATTGCCGCTAAGGGTGGCGCAACCATTTATTAGGTTTAGGGGGCAATTACGTTTTCACCTAGGGCTAGGTAGGTTTGGACATCTTTTTTCCCTTAATAAATGATCATTTAAAACCTATTTAGTATTGCTTTAAGTTAAATTTGTGTAATATTAAAATTGGCTTGATGATTGCAATCATTTAGGCATGACAAATATGCAACGAAAATTCAAATGGGGCAAATACTTTTTCACCGATATCTATGTATCATATTGTCCCCGTGTACGTATGTGCATGAAATCAATATGACCGCGCACATTGAAATAAAACTTGACTTGCAGCTAAAGCGTCAGGGATGAGGTATCGAGGCATAATAAGAAAATGAAAGAATAAACGTGCTGGTTGTGCACATGTGATATCAATCCAACTCATTTGTAATAGTGACTACTTTCTAAACAGATATGGCCTAACAGTGCTTTTTCTTTTAAGGTGTAAAAAATAAAAAATAAATAAAAAATAAAAACTTGCCCTGGTATTTTAAAATGTCGAACTTACAAGTTGCACCTCGGGTCACTGCAAGATGAAAGAGAAACTGAACTGATCATGCTCTGCTGTGATGTTTTTTTTGTTTTGTTTTGTTTTTGTTTTTCAAATGGCTGACATCAAATCGCCCGTAGTGTTATACCGTTTACGACTATCATGCAGGTGATGCCAGTAGGAACATGTTCTATAAATTCGGAGAATTCGTTGCTTCAGCACGCACCTGACCTTGTTTTTTAAGCATTACTGTATACCAGAGTAACTAAGAATAACTGGAACCAGAATCAGGCCTAAGTTTCCATTTACTATATTTACATCCTGTATAGATTTTAAATAGCGTTATTGCTGTTAAGCAGAATTAAGACGTGAGGAAGTGATTATTTGCAGGCGTGTGCAGTTTCCAACATACAACGCTGAGTACAGGAATGTACGAAATGCTTAAATCACAAAAATGAATGCTAACAAAGCCAAATTATTCCTGATGCAATGTTCTGTAATCCTTTCCACAGTTGAATGCATGACTAGTTTCTTGGGAAAAGAAAGGATTTGTTTTGTTTGCTTTTCATGAATTACAAAAGTCTTTTATTTCCAAGCTGTTGCTGCCATGTCAAGATATTTTTTTTTGACTACTTCACATCCTGTGTTAAAGAACAAAGAGCAGTAAATAGGCCAGATGAACCAAGCATGAAACAAAGTGCTGAAAAGTGTCAAATGAACTGGAGCAGTGCGGTCTGAAAACGTGCGTTGAGCGTCAAAAAACGTGTGCGTGTGTGTTAAGAAAAAGAGCATGTATGTTTTTAATCGTTTTATCCTTTTTTGTGTGTGTGTGTGTGTGTGCAGGCAATGGTTGCCACGCTCCAAGCTTGTGCCTCTGGGTGTGGATCAGGAGCTGGATAAGGAGAAGATGCTGGAAGGCAGGAAATCCAACATCAGGAAGTCGGTGCAGGTGGCGTATCATCGTGCCATGCAGCACCGGAACAAAGTGCAGGGCGATCCCAGCAGCGATACGAGCGATAGTGACTAAAAAGAATCATTCATACATACACACACAAGCATACACACGAATAACGGTGAGAAAGCATGCACGATCACCGGGCGTGATTAACTACTTACACGGATGCGACATGCTTCCCTGATGTACACACAAAGCCGGCATGTGTACCCAGGTTCACGTTGATGGATGTCATAGACACAGAGACAAATTCAAACACAGTAATCCATCTCTCTGGTGCTAAATAACGTTGGGCATGGTCTTGGGTATGTATCGTGTTTCGTCTCTAGTCGGTATGTGTTTAAATATACTGTATAAGCTGGTAGATTTTGTAGAGCAGGAAAAAAAAGTGAACACACACTCATCACTTCACACTACACTCCTCAGTCTGAGCTAGTAAGCATGTCTAGACGTAGAGAGTTCAATGGAAGGATGGAGTTATCAAGAACATGAGTCACGGATATCATTTGTGTGTGTTTGCATCAACACGCTCCAACCTGACCAAAACACAGCCTACAAACTCAGTACAACTTTCATAGTATACACACAGGTGGTGGGTGTGTCAAGGAACGGAGATCATAACAGAAGATCATTCGAATTAAATCTACCAGTTCAGATGAATGAGATCTGTGAGTGTCCGTAAATCCAAACAAGAGAGAGGTGTGTGTTAGCGTGTGCATGCATGTACAAACCCCTATGTAAATGTCCACTTGCATATGTAAATGCAAGCTCGGGTTGCAGATTGTAAGCTAGAAATACCGTCTACAGTTGCGTGAGAGATGGAGTGTGTGTGTGTGAGTGTGTGAGTGTGTGAGTGTGTGTGAGTGTGTGTGAGTGTGTGAGTGTGTGTGAGTGTGTGTGTGTGTGTGTGTGTGTGTGTGTGTGTGTGTGTGTGTGAATGGTGAGTGTAAGACACAAAGCGAATCAGCGAATGGTTGTGGATAAAAAAAGAGGGAAAAAAAGGAAAAGATGTAAATGAATGCACAAAAGTGCCGTCCTCACTTTAAACGGAGGATGCCACTTCTTCCAGACTGAAGAATTCTTGTTTATTTATTTGATCACACAAGCAATCCCCATCCTTAGGTGCACTCACACACACTACAACACAAATACACTTTCACATGTCTTGTGTCACGGTGTACCTGTTGTTGTTCATTTGGGTTTTTTTTTTTTTTTTTTTTTGTACTTTTCTTGTGCTCGGTATTGTGTATTAAGAAAGAGTTAAAAAAGGTGTGCTCTCTTTTCTGGTTACATGCCAAGCCTGTCACTGTAGAACTTTTATACATGGAAATAAAACTTAAAATAGAATTTAATAAAAAAAAAAAGAGTTTTGTACAACGGTCTCTAATCATTCTTTTTTTGGTTTGTTTTTGGGTGAAAGTGAAATGGGGTGTGGTGCATCCCCCCCCCCCCCCTCTTCGTGTGGAGGTGTGTATTTTTGGGTGGCAAAGAGGTGGCGTGAAGCCAACCAGGTCAGTTTACTCTAATACCTAAATGAAACTTGAATTCTCCACTTATTCATTTCACAGATTAGGACTTAGCTTTAATGCAGCGCCCTCCCTCCCTCTCTCTCTCTCTCTCTCCCTCTCACTTTCTCTCCTCACCATTTATAGATAGTATTTCTTATGCAATGTTTTCGGGAAGGAATACCATGACTCATTGACACCTAATACAGTACAGAATGATTTTTAAAATATGACAGGTGTGCTATTATACGAGGGTGAGTCAAAACCTGTCCGCACTCCGGTTATATTAAAACTTTTGTTGGTCTCATCAGCGCTTTCCGTTCATGACTACTGTCTCCCCAGTCACTGCTGTGCAGGTGTCAACGTTTTACATCCATACATTTGTAAAAAATGGATGCCCCATTTGTTATTTTCACCAAAGAAGAGCAGTGCGTAGTGATTTTTTAAATTTCTTTAAAAAAAAAAAAGTGTGGTCTGAGGGCGTACCTGGTGCCGAAACAACTAATGGAAGAGCATAAACAGAAATGTTTAAATATCTGCAAAGAAATATCGACTGATACTCTAAGGAAGGTGAAAGTTTCTCAAAGACAGTCATTACTGGTCACGAGACAGATTCATCACTACAAGTCTGATGGACAAGTATGGAACGGAAACCTCCTCAATCGCCAACGAAGAAAAAGTACGCAAGTCAATTATCATTTGGAAAATTGATGCTCATAGTTTTCTGGAATCCTCGTACCGTTACAGTTAGATGCTTACTGAAGAGCTGAAGCCTAAACTTCGGAGTAAGTTATCTTGCATGATGATGCACGTCTTCACACTTCTGCCCACAATGTTGCTCTGCTTTGACACTGTTTTGAGGTGTTAAAGCATCCTCCCTATAGTCCTGATCTTGCTGTCTTGCTGCATTGGACTTTCATGTGGTGCAACGAGGTGCATTCATGGCCCACAGTTCAACCTAAAACTTTTTTTTTTTATTAATGAGGGAATACCAAAGCTTGTTGGAAGATGAACAAAGTGTATTGAAAATCAAGAACATTTTCATGATAATCTATTTGTCTTATCTTAGCCCACAGCAATGGTGTGGTCTTTGGTTTTTTTGTTTTGTTTTGTTTTTGTTTTAATCTCTTGACTGTATCATGTTTATCATCCCAGCTTTGCACCTTGGTTCTCTCTTTAGCTTCCCCTATCTTTCTTTCTGATAAGGATAATGAGACCAAAACAAAATACAACTCGGCATGACGCACAGACATCTGAAAGTATACAAACCTCTAAACCTCTATCCTGAATACTTTCCCACAATGGCATTGCACTTATTGACATCCTAGAATCTATCCACAAATTGTAGATGAACGTCTCCTTACAGAAATCTTCAGAAGTTAAAATGATGTGAATATGCCATGTGTGACTTAGCTGTTACTATGAACGCACTAAACAAAACTATGATTTGAATTAAAGCAGGCTCGAGCATTCACTAATATATCAATATTATATTATTGTTATCCGATTTTTATATAATACAATTTATACCGTAACACGTTTAACAGCAAATCGCAGCAAAGTCAAATATACCTTTTATACTACGCTCTTGCTAAATACCGTATGTAGCATTCTATTGATAATTAAAAATCGAATCAATTCTAATCCAATCTTATACTAATGTGCACGTAGTGACTATAGGGGTGATAGTCACGAACCACATCCAACAGGAATGTGCTGTCTGAAAGGGATGTCCGGGTGCTAACCCGAATTGTATCCAAAAAACATAAAACCACAGCTGCCCAACTCACTGCAGATTTAAATGTGCACCTCAACTCTCCTGTTTCCACCAAAATTGTTCGTCCGGAGCTCCACAGGGTCAATGTACTGTACATGGCCGGGCTGCTACAGCCAAACCTTTGGTCACTTTGGTTTCAATGGTGCCAGCAGCAAAAATCTTGTGCTGTGGACAATGTGAAACATGTATTGTTCTCTGATACGTCCACCTTCACTGTCTTTTCCACATTCGGGAAAGTTACGGTGTGTAGAAGTCCCAAAGAAGCGTACCACCCAGACCGTTGCACGCCCAGAGTGAAGCAAGGGGGTGGATCAGTAATGGGTTGGGCTGCGATATCATGGCATTCCCTAGGCCCAATACTTGTGCTAGATGGTCGCGTCACTGTCAAGGTCTACCGAAACATTCTGGAGGACCATGTGCACCCAACGGTTCAAACATTGTATCCTGAAGGCGGTGCTGTGTATCAGGATGATAATGCACCACTACACACAGCAAGACTGGTGACAGAGTGGTTTGATGAACATGAAAGTGAAGTTGAACATCTCTCATGGCCTGCACAGTCACCAGATTTAGGGTGTTTTGGAGGAGCGAGTCAGGAAACGTTTTTCCTCCACCAGCATCACGTAGTGACTGGACACTATTCTGCAAGAAGAACGTCTCAAAATCCCTCTGGCCACTGTGCAGGACTTGTATCTGTCATTCCCAAGATGAACTGATGCTGTACTGGCCGCAGTAGGAGGTCCAACACCGTACTAATGAATTATTGTGTTCTAAAGCCAGGAGTTTCATTGTCCACAGAGCCACAGAGATCCACAGTTTTAGAAGCTCAAACCGGCCAGTCTGGCACCAGCAACAATAAATTGCTTGGTGTGTATTTTTCAGCTCACAATTATGTGGTCAAATAGTTACCTTCTGGGGGCAGTGGTAGCTCAGAGGGTTAAGGCATTGGGTTACTGATTGGAAGGTCTGCGGTTTGCGCCCCAGCTCCACCAGGTTGCCATTGTTGGACCCTTGAGCAAAGTTACTTCACCCTATCTGCCTCAGAGGTGCTGTATCATGGCTGATCCTGCGCTCTGACCCTACTTACGCTGGGATAGGTGAAGAAAGATCTTCACTGTGCAGGAATGTACAGAATATATGTGATGAATCAATGATTAACTTCTGTTTTGTACATGTTGATAGAGTAGACCTTCCTCTATACACTCAACATAGTCTCATTCACAAGCTATGCATTTTTGCCATTGTTGAACCCAACTCTCAAATCCTCTTTGAAAATACCATATAACTCAGATGAAGGTCTCCCACAACCTGGTGGAGCTGGATCTCAAACCACAGACCTTCCAGTGCTGGTTTCCCCTTCTGTACACCTGACATTGACTGTACAGCAACAGATGGAGACAGCAGACATACTGTGTGGCTCACAGTTTACTGAATGCTACAACGCAAACCTGTGTAGCAGGTTTTCTGTCAGCCCTGTCACTGTCAGACTTGCTGTCAGAATTGCATAAACACACAATAATTACCTCTTCTCTCTCATTCAGCCAGGGGGGATAATTGTGCTTTCATAAAGACTGTACAAGATGTTATCTTTGCACAAATACTAGTTTAACTTGGTCACATGACCTGCCCTCAGCCTTTACTCCTCCGATTATTCCATCGCCAGTGGATGTATGATTTGATACAATGTATTTCGTTTCATTTGATTAGCTACACATTCATACAAGGTCTGTCTGGGAAAAAGTCCAGCCACTGTTTATATAACGAATGGTTTGTGTGGACTGGAATGCTCATGCTTGTGCAACGACGACTTCACCGTACTAGACACGCTCGAGTGAGCATGTGTACAGTGTGTCTGTCACATACAGAATGACTCAGCGAGCAGAGCAACGAACCTGCATCAGATTCTAGGTTAAGCTTGACCGTTCCTGTTCTGATGATTCAGAAGGCTTTTGGGGACGATCCAGTGAGTGCAGCGCGAATAAAAGTGTGGCACAAACACTTCAACGATGGTGGAGAATCAGTTAAAGGCTGCAACAAGCAGGGTTAGGGTTAGGGTTAGGGTTAGCTCGCATATGTGCGATTTTTACTGGCTAACCTGTATGATATTGTGCGTGTTTGGCTAATTTGTTAGATATAAATGACGTAGGCGGCTCAATCAATTGTACACAATAACTTTTAAACATTAAATGCACTATTTTCTTTTTCTAGTGGTATAAATGCTATCAATAATTTTGAAAATAATTTGGTCCAAAATACATCTTGGGTACTTTTCATAACTTTTCAAGGCATTTTTTTTTTCAAGTCCTTCTTCTCACCAGCCAGCTTCTGTGGACGTTTACTATTCTGTCCCCCATTTAAAAATGACTGTACGTCATCCCTTGTTTCATTTACACATGCTATCTACAATTTATTACTGCAGTTTGCGTTATGTCCAGAGAAATCACACCATATAGTATGTATTCATCTACTGTGGTAATGTTTGATTACAGTATTCATAGCATTCTTTAGCGCACCTAGCAAAGTTAGCAACTAGCAAAATGTAGTTGATGGGGAAATGAAATGGGTTGTGTGTGTGTGGGGGGGGGGGGGGTTACACAGGAGGAAACAGCAAGTTGAAAAAGGACTGTAAAGGAGCAATGCTTTACAGTGTACTGACAATACATGAGTAATACTACACATAATAGGAGACAAGATGTCTATGTAATACTATATAATGGCTTAGTAGTTCGCACTATCACTTTGCACCTTCAGGGTCGAGGGTTCGATTCTCACCTCGGGTCTGTGTGCATGGAGTTTGCACGTTCTCCCCGTGCTTGGTGGGTTTCCTCCGGGTACTCTGGTTTCCTCCCACACTCCAAAGACATGCAGGTTAGAGGTAATTGGCGTTCTCAAATTGCGTGTTGTGTGTGAACGAGTGCGACCCTGTACAGGACAAGCGGTTATAGAAGATAAATGTTATTTACAGACTTTATTAGAGACACCCAAAAACATACAATATAGACATTCTGGCCAAGAGGTTTGACATTATGAATTCTAAGATGCTTTTCTGCTCACCACGGATTCAAAAAGTGATTATTTGAGATGTTCTGTCAGCTTGAACTTTGAAATGTGTCTATTTTCCTCTGAATTCTAACTTATACAATCAGTTTTTGCTTTTCACAGCATGTTGTTTGAGCTCTCATAAATGAAAATCTGATCGGATAAGCTGACTAGCAGATGAGTCAAACCAGCCTGTTTTGGCACAGCAAATGAACTCAATTTTCCACATTCTAATTAACTACTGTAAATAAGCAGAAGTATAGAGTATGTGTGCATTTTTATATGATAAAATGACTGTTGTTATTATTGTTTACTTTCATAACCATACAAAATACTGGATGACCATTAGGCTTCAAGTTGACCAGATGTTGTTCGGATCATTTCCAGCACAGCAGCGGCACGTTCTCTGTTTCCAGATTAGGTGTTTAAACAGATAGACCTGTCTGGTAGTTATTTGTTACGCACAGGTTGAAGTGTGATGATATATTATATAATAGTGCACTGATGGGGTTAAAAAAAAAGCTCTAATCATTACTCTACAAAAGATTCTTTCTCAGGCTGTCTTTCCTTAGTCGTATCTATTACACTCTCAGCATGCACACACACACACACAACTCACAACTATGCAGTCTTGCACACACGATTTAGCAACCCAGGATTCTTTTACCCTGACAATGTACTTTCAGTGCTATACTGTCTACAGGTCTAAGGTCATTGCTAACATTTACTTTAAGAGATTTTTCCATTTACAGTCTACATTAGTTGTTACAATGATTTAGTCGTCTGGTACAGTGTATAAATGATTTTAGACCAGTTGCATTAATGTCACTTGTTATGACTAGTACAGTAACAAGCGCTTGGTTCATTACACTATACTTACAAAGGAAAGAGAAAAAAAGCATTTGCTATGGTACTGAATTCTATTCTAAGCATTTACAAGAGTTGTGTCCTATTTTCCCTATGGTACTATACAGTATATTCTGTGTAGCAATGTCAGCAGAGGAACAACGCTACATTTTTCATTTTTTGGTACTTGCATAAGGAGAGACAGCGTGGTCCTGTACAGGATCATTTTTAAAAACTACATAGTGTAAGGACCATCATTTGGGGTTAAGCTAAAGGTTTTTTTTTTTTTAAGTTTAGAGGAAATATAGGAGGACAGAACGCTTTTCACAATAGTTATTGATACGTATTCAAACTTAAATACTGATGCAATTTACAATAAAGACAGCGAAATACTGAATGCATTATTCATTTTAGCCAATTAACATATTTTAACTGGGTCAGTTTTAACACTTGGATGTATATCTTGGAAATTAAGTAGCAAAATGATCAAAGTCCTCCTTTAATATGTTTAGCCAAAGTCTACTTAAAGGCAGTACATTTTGTAAGAAATATCAGTCATCCCTTGAATTAAGAATTTATAGTAGATGTTTAAAATCTCCTAGTATGTTACTATCCTCCTATGTACACACACAAAATATAATTTTTTAGTATATGTAGTAAGGCGGCAAGGTGGCTTAGTGGCCAGGATTGTCGCTTTGCACCTCCTGGGTCTAGGCTCGATTCCCGCCTCAGAGTCTGTGCGCATGGGGTTTGCATGTTTTCGTCATGCTTGATGAAGTTCCTCCCACAGTCCAAAGTTATGCAGGTTAGGCAAATTGGCGTTCCCAAATTGTCCGTAGTGTGTGTTTGCCTCGTGCTCTAGGGCTCTAGGTCCCTATTGATTAGAATTTGTAGGGCACTGGTGGATCTGTTTCGCCTGCTATGTGGAAGGCCAGGGTTTGATTCCCAGCCAGTGCCCAAACCCCAGCCACTGGATGCCTTGCTGGTCCCAAGCCTGGATAAAATGGGAGGGTTGCTTCAGGAAGGGCATCCCACGTAAAACCTGTGCCGTTAGAACAACTGAATTGATCAGAATATATCCACATGTTATGATGATCAGAATTCTTTATGCATGACTAGGAAGAAATTGAAGCACATAGACTGTGACCTATTCAAGAGATCATTAATACTATGTGTTGCAACACTGGATCCCTAATTCCTCTGCATCCCTAATTCTAGAGAATTGGTGATTCAGTGGTAGCCCCCTTGCCCTTGTCAAATGTGAGGCAGCTGTTAGGGATGCGCAAGTCAGTGCACTCAGTGTCAAGCCCGGATACAATGGGAGGGTTGTGTCAGGAAGAGCATCCGTTTTAAAACCTTCGCCAAATCGAATATGCAGAAAGGAATTTTCACTGTGACGCTCCCTACATGAAACATGAAAACCTAGACAAATATTTGACAGAATATTGCAATGAGTATTTGTTTTTAGCAGAAATATAAGACGTACATTGGTGGCATTCCATAGGCTTTTGACCAGGAAGCGCATTTCACATAGTGGTGTAGGGTATCATGTAAAACCCAACTGACATGCGGTCAGGAATTCAAAAAGCTCTGTACCACGTTATCTCTGTATAATAAACAACGATGAGGATTCATTTTCACACATGAATTAGTCCACTACATTGTGCTGACCCTAACCCTTATGAAACTCCTTGGGATGTGCTGTGGGAGACCACGGGGTTGTTAAACTTTCCCTTTAAAAAGACAAAATCACGGCCAAAAATGAATGCAGCTCGGGACGGGAATAAATGTTGTTGTTGCTGAAACAAATGCCACAGTTAATGCTCACTGTAGTCGATGCTCAGGGTGGTCCAACGTGTGTGACTTTTCTGTTTTACTAAGCAGTCTCACGCTCCAGGGGTGTGTGGTCTTCTGCTGTTGTAGCCCATCTGCTTCAGGTTTTAACACATTGTGTGTTCTAATGTTAATGGTTTTCCATTTCCTAATGTTAGTGCTTGGTTGGGTTATCACTGCCTTCCTGTGGGTATACTCTGGCTGTCCTCCTCTGACGTCTCTTTCAGTATCAGTAAAGCATTTCTACCTTCGACTTGCCTGTAACTGGTTTTTTTTCCCCTCTCTAAAAACTGCTATGTACAAAAAATCCAGATCAACAGTTTCTGAAGTACTTAATCCACCTTCTATGAACCTAACGACCATGCTACAGGTACAGTATGATGTGAACATTAATGAAACTGCTTGACCTTTGTCTGCATTCTGCACGATCAGCTGAAGCATAAGTGAGCATGGCTACTACTCTACTGGAATGGCAATGCTATTATTATTTTTTTTTTTTCAGGAAAAAACTGTTAACTTAAATTATGAAATCTTTTAAAGTGTTTAAGAATATTTTTAGGCGTTCTTGTCGTCCCGGTGGTAGATCGATTGTCTACTTTCTTACAGAATAACCCAATATAAAGACCCACTCTTTGACCTGCTCTTCTCTTTGATCATGAGAAACAAAGGGGAGGAACGTTTAAATGTCCTTTTACTGATTAACTGGTGGAAATACTTACAGTACTGTTGGTCAGTAAAAAGCTGCACTCTACCCAATCGTCCTTCCAAATAATCTGTCTAAAAGTAAATCTACAGAATCAACAGTCATGGTAATGTATGTGGTTAAACAGAATGAACAGTTTGTGAGATAACAGCATTTTACTATGTTATTAAGTACTGATAGTATCTGGTGGTTTTGCAAAGACTGTGATTGAAGACTCAATTGCAATTTTGTGGCAGGATGAAGCTGCTGATTCCCTGATTACTGTTAGCGGTTTCTTTGATGCTAGGATACAAAGGAAGTTATGTCGAATCTCTATGAATTGAATTGTAACCAGTTTCTAGTTTTGCAACACAGTTAAGATGTTTCTAATAAGCCTACTTCTACCAACACTTTACTAAACTTGTTAAATGGCAAAATGTAATTACAATCCACTCCAAAATGATTGGCCTGGTCAAAAAAAAAAAAAACATGCCCAGATTTCATTCTATCACCTTTAGCTTTGATTACGGCAAACACTGTAGTGGAGAGCCACTTCTTCACAGTCTGAGTCCTAGAATATGCCTGCGACATCAAGGAAGAAAAACTCTATTGATGTGATAACCTGGTCATTCTGCACATTCAGTTCATCAGCTGACTTCATTCTACTGGCAAAACTGAAGCAACCCCAGATCATAACACTAACCCCAGCAGTAGCCACTATGCCTGATCAATTCATGCAAATCACTTCTTACCCAAAGTCCGATCTTTATTCACCTGATCAAACTGAAACCTTTTTCCTGATTAGGTGGTTTTCCTATAGACACACAGCTGTTTAGTCCCAAACCTGTGAGTTCTCATCACATTTGTATCTTACTTTCACTATTAAACATAGCTATGGTTTATACCATTGATTTGTTTTACAATACAACTTCACCGAATGTTTAAGTGATCTCTATTCATGATGAGGATTTTTCTGACCACATTTCCGCCACGAACTTGACAGTTCAGCACTATTCCTCCAGGTTTTGAAAATGTGTTGTTGGGTTCTTAACCCAGTTCCTGTAAATAATTGTTTTCTGTGCTCGCTGCAGCCCAATACTTTGCTCCTCTTGCATTCTACTGGACTCGTAGTGCCATAACCAACACATTTCCTTTATTTAGTGAAACGATATGTAAAAAAAAAATTGAAAAAGAAGAAAATACATGTTTTTCTAGGTGTGAAGCATCGCTGTGAGACGGTGACGAAGAAGTTCAAAGACACAAGTCGTGCGATAAGATCAGCACACAGTTGCACATGCACCCTTGTTTTGCTGTCGTTTGCTCTAGTTATAAACTTTCATGTTCTAAAATTTGCAAAGTTTGCCACCCAGCATACTGTACGTGTTAACATTGCAATCAATAACAGTTGTAGGTTTGAAAACATATTATTTGATTATTTGCATTTTTCTTTTTCTTTTTTTTAGTAGAACATCTTCATTATATCTAAGATACAGTAATGTCCAAGTCTCTCCTTTATGGATTGCTAGCCATGACCCTTTCCCCCTTTTGTTTCACTTGTTTAACTGATGCAACTTTTGATTGATTTGTTTGTATGACATCATATGCAGTAGATCGGACTTGCTATTTTTATAATATCACAAATAACTGATACATTCTAAATCCAGTTTAAAAGCTAATGCATGTCATATAACGTCATGCGCCATGCGGACACCCATGTTCCTTGCTGCAGAAATGAGTCACACATGCGTATATACAGTATATTGTATAAACTCGAAACCCTAAACTCTGTTCTAAATTCTGATATCCTAAAATAAAAATAAACCTGCAGTTGCATTGTATTGAATTCAAAGACTTGAGGTACAGTTATCGTTCACTGTGTGCTTATATTCATCCTCACTTCATCGCTTGCTTCTTCTCACCGATAACTAAAAATAATAATAATAATTTAAACAAAACAAAAAATGTTTGAAACTAACACGGTGCACATCAGCTAACTTTATTACAATCAGGTAACTTTAATGCAACTTGTTATAGTACTAATATCATACATTTTTATATAAATGCATGCTTTTAAATCTGGTTAACTACACCAACTGGGTGTTACATATCTCTCAGGAAGAATATGAAGTTTGAGGACTTAATGTCAATCATAATGTATTATTAACCTAAACCTAAGGTTTTCTCCTCAGCTGTTGATTAGATCTTGAAGTGAATATTTTTCCACATATCAAACCTTCTGCCACAGCATCATCAGGACATTGCTGGCCTCAAGTTGAATATTTGACTGAAGAAAACAGACCAAAAAAATCAACAACAACGAAAAAAAAAAACTTTCGGACCTTGGTAGTTACAGTCATGCTGTCTCTACAAGTCATGCCTGACAACAGCATGTGCTCAAAATATCAACACAGAGGGAAATTTGCTTTTGCATAAGCTATTGCTGTGGCACAATGGCCTATTGGTTAGTACCGTCATCTCATGCCTTTAGGGTTGAATGTTTGAATCTCACCTCCGGTCTGTGTGTGTATGAAGTTTGCATGTTATTCCTGTACTTGTGGTGGATTTCCTCCATGCATTTCATTTTTCTTTCCACAGTCCAAAGACATGTGGTGTAGGCTGTAACATGCGAGTGTGCGCTTGTACTTTGGTTGGCAATGCTTCCTGGGAGTTCCCTAGGTGTCACCCAACTATTGGGATGTTCTGAGTAGACAAAAGGGTTCCAGCAAGCCTAGGAAGTATCATCATATAGAGAATGAGGAAACGCAACAAGGGGGTTGTGTTATAGACATACGACATAGAACAAAGAGAGGTAAAAGACAGACGCATGGGAAAGTTCACACAATGTCAAAAGACCTTAACAGCCTGGGACACCACCTTAGCCACTGACAACCTTTACATTTGTTTGTGAATGTCATTGTCAAACACCTGTGTTAAGCATTCAGCCTCATTCTAGTTGAATAGGCCCTATACGATTAATAGTTTTTGTCGTCATCTTCTAAACATGGCAGATTTCTGATCTATTTTCATATTAAATTGGTGGGTGAGGTTCAGTTTTAACTGGTGCTACTCATCACTGGAGTCAGTGTAAATGCTTTGTGCACTTGAACTATAGATTTTCCAGGACGTAAGCTGTACAAACTGCCAGTCATTCAACATAGCCCTTCAAACTGAAATTCTAAAATTAGATATGATGATATGGTGAAGTCATTAACAGCAGCTAGGCTACGATGGTTAAAGTCACACAATGTGACAAAAACAAAAACTGCTTCGCACTACGTTATTCTTTTCTTGATTATTAGTTTGTAATATTATCGTGTATAGGTTATTCTGTTTTCTTGGTTGATGTTTGCCAGTTATAATGAACTGTTTCTCCTTTCAGAGGCACATACTGTAGCCTGATTAATAAGACATAATTCCTAGGTTACCTAGCTGTGTAATTGAGCTAATTTAGCTGAACATTTCAAAATAACCCCCCCCCACCCCACCCCACCCCAAGGTTTTGTGTGTATGTGTGCTGGAGGAAAATGTGTGAGTGTGTTTATCAGAGCAGGAAGTCCCATTTCTGAAACTGCAACGTGGGGCAGGTTCTATGAATTCACTCAGCAAACTTTACCTACAGTGTGCCCTTTGCTTTGAGCATATATACAGTACATTCCTGAACATGAATGTAATTTCATGTACGTACGGTCTGTGTAGGTAGGAGTGTTTCCGGGTTTCGGAATGACATTTTTGGCACATGAAGAGATGTTTGATAGGCCTGCCTGTTTCCTTTAGATTAATATACTGGGGACTAATACTTTTTTTTTTTTTTTTTGGAAGATTAGGTTTTGTATCAGACTGTAATTTAAAATATGTTAACTAGAGCCAGTATGATCTGTAAGCCACTTTACTATGTAACATTGACTTACTGTATATATGATCTTATATTAACTGGTAGAAACAATCATTAACAAGGAAACAAGACTGCACAGCAAATGAAAGGGAACACTAAGAGATTCTTATTAAAAGATACAGTTTGGATCGTTTCCGTGTCCCTTTTTTTGGGGGTGTTTGTTCATTTTTTTGTCAACATTTTCTAGCCCAGAAATGACCGCTCCCACTAACCTCTCTGCACAGTGCTCAGAGCTTTCACTTTTTCCAAAAGTCTAATACTGTAGATGTGTCAATGCTGTTGTTCAATGTATATAGTATATATAGCAGTTCATTGTTTCACAGTTTTGAAAAATATACTGTATAACGCCATATTCACTCACATTGAGTTTTTATTATGTACTTATGTACTTACTCAAAACCTCAAGTTGTTTAATATTTGTAAAGAACAAATAACAGAGATATTGTATTTTAAAGAAACATGGCTTTAAAATATGATATAATTAGAATTAATTTCTTACATCAATTACAGTAAGGTTTAGAATTAGTAAATTCAAATTAGTAAATAAATGAAATTAGGATCCTAAAACATCACACATTTGAAATAAGGGAAATCATAGAAATCGAAAAAATATCTATTTAATAATTCTATTTTTTTGACATTTTACATGTAATAGTTGCATTTTTAAGCATTTATTTGTAGAAAGAAGCAGAATTAGACAATAAAATGTGACAAAAGGTTTAAATAACAATGTGAATAAGCTTATATTTGTGTATGTAAAATAATGAAATAATCAGAAAATATATATTTCTGCTTGTTATTTGATAGATGTCCTTATTCTAGATATTTTCTCTTGCTAAGGCGGCATGATTCTTTCAGTGCAGCATAGTACTTCATAAATATGTGGAAAATATTACTCATAATATTTTATTACTTAAAACATAAAAATGGGAAAGTTTTTAAAATCGAAAATGGAAAATATTTTTTAAAATATGTAACATAATTATGAATACAAAACACAGCATACGTCATTTTTCCGACCTCAAATTGTGTGTGTGTGTGTGTGTGTGTGTGTGTGTGTGGGGTGGGGTGGGGGGGGTTGGGGGGGTTGTTGACGTCCTGTTCTGTGCTGGCCACGCCCCTTGAATGTGATGTCACCTGAACCAAGTTGTGTAATTTTTATATTTATTTAAGATAAGATTATAAGATTCTGCTTTTACTCATCAGGCCAAAAACTGCAACGGCAACTGGTTAAATATTTGGTTCAACTTACAGAATAAATGAATAAAATAAACAAGTTTTTGTTTTCTTTTTCTACGCTTCTCATTGGTGGGGTGTGGAGATATGTGGGCGGGACTTCGCGTCGACGCGCTTTAAACCACCTGTAACCGCGTCTTCGCGTTCACGCTAGATTTGGCAGAGTGTCATGAGGGAGGTCGGATGTGGCTCCGTAAGTTTGTTTCACTTTGTCGGTGGTCTGTCCGGTCTTGACGCTTCTGATATTCTTTAAAACAACATGTGATTTTGGACGTGGCGCCGTGAAAACACCGAAAACAGGTCCAATGCGCGCGCGAGGCTTGTTCCCCGGGGCAGCTGTCGCTCTCCGCTTGCTCCTGCTCGTGTGCGCTCGCGAGACCCATCAGCAAAATGCGCTCGTGGTCAAAGAGGTAGGAAATCATTTTTTTCTGCATAAAAAAACATTCATTTTTTTTAAATCAATCTCGCAAAATCACACGTGTGTCTTTAATTTGTATATAATTATAATTATAATATGTGATAAATAATCGCACGTGTCGTGTCAACCATCAAGAAAACCTATCATGTAAAAAATGACATGTAAAATTAATCAGGAGTGAATAATAAAAAACAAACATTAAATAAATTATGTGGGAAATTTTCAGTTGAATTAATAAATATTAATGTGTTAATACCCTAATTTAAAAAAATCAATAAATAAAAATATAAGTATCATGTGTAATCAACTTTTACTCACAACATTCCAAGTGATTTATAAAATGTATATACTGTACACATGAAGGAACTAAAATCCAAGGTGGTTAAATTTTGACTGTTCATCACCAGTTAAAAATATGACTAGACTTTAAACCTCCTTATAATAAAATTATGAGATAATAATATATTATATATAATAACAATAATAGATTAATAATAAGATTAAGATTAAGTATCAATACTGTACACGAAAGTAAAGGAAAATAAGCAAAGTCTGGCCGCCGTGTTTAATAAGGGAGGGATGAGAAAAGTTCGTGATGGAGTGGAAAATGCAGAAGGTGTTTTAGATTGCTTTCAAATTCCCCCTCCCATGTTCTCTCAGTCTGATTATAAATTATGACAGACAGTGAGTCATTGAGTATAATTTCGTGTTAATTGAAATCTATACCAGAAGCAAAGTGTTATTGCTATGAGTGTTCATTTAAAATTTGCTCTTTGCTGTGCATCTAAGACAGGGTGGAGATCAAGAGATTAATACTGTATGAAAGCACAAATCTGAGTTTAAGTTTTCTTCTTCTTTTTTTTTTTTTTTTTGCACCTAGAATTGTTAAAAGCGTTAGAACATTAAAATCAATCAAAGTAAAGAAAATGCAATATTGGGTTGCATTCGGTACTTAAGCCGCCTTTTATTTCTTCACAGTCTAACTCTTTGGAAGCAACATTTTCTTGTATTTTTAATGTAGTCTTGCGGATTATTTTAGGACTGTTTTGGCTCTTATTGTTGACATCATTTTCAGTCCAGCCCCTGCACACAGTGATGTATGAATCATTCAAGCATCTCACTTGAGGCATGAACCAGAGAGAAGCAGGTGCAGATGATGATGGATGATCAGGCTGGTTATTAGTACACTGGTGATGCTGAATAGTTGGAACAGACGAGAGGGGAAATGAGGTTGCTGCTGAGGTTGTTACATAAACAACCAATTTATAAATGGTATCTTTAGGCACTTTGCAGCCTGTCGCAGTAAACATTTGTTCACATTTGTTTAAATAAATCTACATAATCTTATGTGAAAACTTCTGAAGAATTGAGATCTGGCTCTAGACTGTACAGTGCAAAGTTATAGTTAAAGTGCTATAACTCTTGCTTGACATCACTGCATCAAGCCAGTAATAAACGGACATCACCAAACTATTGCATTCATTTTTTGGATGCTTCTCCAGGATCGTAATACAGCTTTTCTTTTTTCCACTTGTTTGTTTTAAGCATTTCTCCATACAAGTTCCACTTCAGCAGTTGAAGTTCATGTTCAATTGGGTTAAGGTCTAGTGATTGACTTGGCCGGTGTAAAACCTCCCACTTTTCTCCCCGATGAACCCTTTTGTTGTGTTGGCGGTGTGTTTTGAGTCATCGTTTTGCTGCATAATGAAGTTTCTTCCAAACAGTGGGCGAGCGGTTGACATCTTGTGGTATTGTTCTATATTTCTGTGCTTGAATCCACCTTTGAAGGGTGACTTTCACCCTTGACCTTGGAGGTCATTCGTGATATCACTCGCTATTGTTTTTTGCATTTTTCTTTACCGCTCTTGATGTTTGTCATCCGTTGCTGTTGATTTCCTTGGCTGACTTGTCCCATGTCTAGTTGTTAGTTTGTTTTTGGGGCATTAAAAATACGTTTGGCTATGCCCAATGCCTGTTCAGTGTCTCTGATTGATTTTTCCTCTTTACTCTGCTTCAAAATGGCAAGTTTTCCTCCCATAGAAACCAAAAGCAGACATTCATAGCTAATCACTGTTTGAACTATCAAATTACAGAGGCCCACCTGGGCAGCAAGAATACCTGTCAGTCATGTGTTCCAGCCTTTAATGATCACTTGAAAAGTGGCTGGGTTCTAAGGAACAAAAGAATTAACCATGTCGATCGAGTCCTGTACACATGTCTGTGTGAAGAAATCTGCTTAAATACAGATGCTTAATGTACTTAAAAGTTTTAAATGTGACGGTCTGATCACTAAAACTACTTCACAATTCAGTAAGGTTAATTCCAAACAAATGCAGTTTTCGAAGCAAGACATATTAAATACTAAATTGAGTCGGTTTTTAGTTTGTGGTTTCTAGGACCAGTTTTGAAACCAGTATCGGGTATCGTCTCGGGTCATTGGAGAATTAAACCGTGGTGTTTGTAGTAGGATCATTTTATCCCTTTCACAGAGATTCACCTACTTCAGGTCACTGTATGACCTATTGTAATGTATATTAATGCACAAATCTTCACTCTGTAGCGCAAAGCTATAATATTGTAGACATCTTGTATTATCAAAATTGCTTTGTAATTAGATGTCTTTTAGCACCATGGGTCCAGCCTGTTGAGTTTGTTGAAATTTTGTTCTGGACAGACGGGAGGTCTGTTGATTTAAGTCATAAAACAGTGCTATTCATTTGTCATTATTTACATTAGATTAGATTAGATTCAACTTTATTATCATTGCACATGGTTACAAGGCAACGAAATGCAGTTAGAATCTAACCTGAAGTGCAAGTTAGCAGTGCAATATGAACATGTATACAGTTCTATAAAACTTGTATGATAAAAGTGAGGTCTATGTATAAATTGCATTACAGAAAGAAAGAAAAAAATATATATACACATGTATATACAGTACATGAATATACAATGTAAAGTGAGCATAGATGGATAAATTAATGTACAGAATAATTGTAAATCTACAGATATGTCTAATTACAAATATATGGAATAAAGATATACAGAAACTATATATATATATAGGTGAATTTACATTATGTGCAATAGTATGAATATACATATGAATAAATATGAGTAATTTAGCAGCTGGATGGAAATGCAGAGTATACCTATACACACATATATGAATATACATATATTAGTATACAGTCCATGTGCAGACTGTACAAATGAATGAACAGGAAGTATTTACACAGGTATTAAACAGGAATGTTGGGTTATCAGTGATGGTGGTACCGTCCATGTACATTAGGCTTGTAGCACTACTGTTTTACCTAACATTCCTTTTTTTGCTGATTGTGTAATTGTGTAAATGCATCGGCCAACTACTATAATATTAAAAGGGTTAATGAGTATTCATTTTATTATGTATAAGACGATACACTGAAATAAATGAAGTAATGAATCCGTCTCTAGCCTTGATCTTAGAGAGAACTGATTGGCAGAATCTGTGCCAGAACTTGCAGATTAAATGATCAGATGTGCTGATCCCTGGGATAAAAGAGACAAGGATAAATGGCCCCTATTGGCCTGTGGAGGTACT
>JAAGKR010006833.1:0-40612 GCA_011419295.1 Clarias macrocephalus
GGGGGTAAGGTGAGAGAGTGACGCTCGGTGTCAAAATAAGAGTCGCATATGTGAAGCATGATACTCGGCGCTCGTAAACTAATACTTGCTCGGTTTCCGAATAAAAAATTATTTAAAATCTTTGCTCAGTTTGCGGAACACTCGTAAACCACGTTACTCGCAATCCGAGGTTCCACTGTATTAAGTTGATCAATCCCTGCAATCCGTTATCACCCAGATGAGGATGGGTTCCCTGTTGAGTCTGGTTCCTCTCAAGGTTTCTTCCTATTACCATCCCAGGGAGTTTTTCCTTGCCACCGTCGCCCTCGGCTTGCTCATCAGGGACAATCTTATCATTTTGATTCATACACATTGCATACAGACTTACTTCTTTTTATTGTGTAAAGCTGCTTTGCGACAATGTCAATTGTTAAAAGCGCTATATAAATAAAATTGACTTGACTTGACCTAACCAGGTTAGTATCTAATGGAGTTGGTGGCTAACCGGGTTAGTACTGACCTAATAGGGGGGAACTGAACACAAAAGGAAAGGCACACATGAGGCTATTCCAAGCTAGCGGCTAACCTACTAGTGACCAGAACCACTAGCAGTCAATCCCACTAGAGGCTAGCCTACTGGAGGCTAACCCTACTAGGGGCTAACCCTACTAGCAGCCTAGGCCTACTAGCGGCAAACCCTGCTAGCAGCTAAGCACTCTTGTGGCTACAAACATCTAAACAGATAAGGAAAGCAACAAACAAAGAACTAGACAAGAAGACCAACACTAGGGACACACAGAATGGTACTTACACAAGAGGAGACACTGCCTAACTAAACATGAAACAGGACAGCTCCATGAATCCACTAACACAAGGAATCTAAAGAAAACTAATAATAGAGCTCTCTAGATAAACAAAGGTAAAACAATATTACTAAAATGTAAACTTCAAGGAAACAGAAACAAATAAAAAGGATTGCCCACATGACAGGATAATGATAATGCTCGACCCAGTTTCCCAGAATAAACTGCTATTTATAAGATGGCTAATGAGCTACCTCGGTTTGGGTGAGCCGTCATCACCTGACCGAGGTGCCTTCTGGGAAACTGAGTCGACCAACAAAAAATACAAACACACAAAAAACAGACAGTGACCTCTAGTGGAGATTCCTAACACTTATATACTGATACTGAATTTCTATCTGTTTATTCTAGCTCTGCATCTGTAAAGGAATTCTTCATGTCATGAATGTAATGCCATTTCTGCAGATGTGGTTACGCTGTTAAGAGAGTTTTCTGTGTTTCAGATCTTCATTCCAGAAAAATATTTATTGGTCAAATATGTTTTTCAGATGGTCATCATAACAATAAAAAAAGTTAGAGCATTTTTTTCAAGAACTGACGATCACAGTACCTCATGTGATGTCATACCTGGATGGTTTTGTTTACAATATTCCGTGGAAAAAAGTTTGAACTTTACCTTATAAATATATTTTAACTAACAAGGTGAGAAAAGTCTCATTTAAATTATTATATAAATATTATCCTGTCAAGTCTTTTATCTCTTTGAAATTTAAAAGAGGAAATTGACACCAGCTGCTCTTTCTGTAACTCTGCTTCTGAAACCATTGGTGCATTTATTTTGGACATGTGATTGTACTGACAAAAAAATTGGTCAAATATTCTTGTTTTTGTTCAAGGCTGGTTTCCTGATTTTTGTTTGGCTTTTAAATACATTATTTTTGGTATTTTTGACTACAGGAAAGAGTTATTATTATAATTATTATTATTATTATTATTATTATTATTATTATTATTATTATACTGTACATTTATAATAAATGTAATCTTTATAATTGCTACGGTTTTTATTCATAAATGTAAATTTAATAATAGTACACCCCTCTTTCTTGTATTCAAAAATGAAATTATGAGATAATTAAGAATTATTAAGTTTTTTAAAAAAGTTCGAAGCTATTAGAATTCTAAATTTGAATTATATGGGACAACATTTTAGTTTTTACTAATGCTTTTGCAGTTTTTTTTTTCTTTGCCTTGTGTGTGTTTGTGTAGCTGATGGTTGTTTTGTTGTTGTTGTTGTTGTTGTTGTTATTTACTGCTCCTTTTATCCTCCCTGGCTGTGTTTGGATTGTATGTAGAAAAAAAAAACAATAAAGAAATGAAGAAAAAAACGTTCTCTGGCTCCATCTGCAGGATGAACCAGGAAACTTTTTAGGGTCAGAAGTGAAAACCGGATGTTACGTCATGTTAACAATCCTCCTGGACTAACCTAAAAATGGCCGATTGTAGCGAAGGATTTTAATCAACGCTTGCATTAAAGTAAGGTCTTAATATATCTCATCGGAATATTTATTATATAATTTTATTTTTTCTAAAATGTTTTATATATTTATTGCATGGTTTTATCTGGCTTGAGCATGTTTGGGGTAAAATCCGCGAGCCGTGGTTGGAGCTGCACCGGATTGAGCCGTTTTCGAAATAAGAGCCCTTTGTTTTGAATGTCAGAACTTGTAGCATTCTTTTCTGGGGTGATATAGAAATTATGCGCTTTTTTGTCTAAAAGTATTCACATTTAAAATAGATTTATTGAAAATATTTGAATCTTACACAAGGCCTGGTCGGCGGCTAATCCTGGCGTTAGCAAAGAAGTTCACGTTAGCTAGCAACTTTTAAACGGCGGGAACTTTTATTTTTATTGAGAGTCGCCGTGCTGTCAGAGCTGGAAAGTTCACTAGCTAGCTAATTATTTATTATTACATGTCAGTATAAGGGCATATATCATGTAAATATTGTTTATAACCTGGCCTTTAAGAGTTGACCCGGGGGACGTTGTGACACATTTTAACATTGTTTCGAGTCTTTTAAGAGTCTGTGTAGAGGTTCATCTTAATGAAGTTTAATGTTATAATACGGTTATGTAATATTTAAGGCATTGAAGTGAACACATAAAAGAGTTATAACACCTAAATAATGAATCTTCACCTGATAGGGCTATAAATAAGTGTTTTGGCTTGATGTTATCTCGTACTGAAGACATTTTATTCCACTTTAGTGATTTACATAATGATTAATTTTTATTCATTCACATGATTCACATTCGCTCTGCGTGAATAACGAAGAAAAATCATTTACAAATGTGTGACAGGATGAACTAAAGTTTGGCTAAATGAAAGGAAGTGTAGCAGGAAAGCCTAAACTTTGCATTATAACTGCAGTCCTGGTACAGACAAGTGTACAATAATAATAATAATAATATTACCATCCATCCATCCATCGGGGAACCTCTGTAGTCCAACTAGGGACCGTGGAGGCCAAAGGTGATTAGCATTTATTCCCCATTTTATAACTGTGGTAGGAAGTCCGGTCAACATTCACTCACACACTTACACACTGCAGACAATTTGGGAACTTCAGTTCCTAATCTGCATGTTTTTAGACTGAAACCGGAGGAAACCCACCAAGCATGGAGAGAACATGCAAAATCTGTGCACACACACACACACACCTCGAGGCGGGACTCAAACCCATATCCTGGAGGTGCAAGGCAACAGTGCTAACCACTACACCACCGTGCCTCCATTATTAACATCTACTCTACATTAATGTATCTTCTTAATTAAAACATATATGAAAGGTGAGAGACTGTGTGTATGTCTAGAAGTATTATATATAGCCATGATGAATATTTCTGATTTGTTTTTTGTTTAAGAATCCAAGGAAATTGTGTAATAGCGTCATTCATGCACAAAGCATGTGATAATTGTTTCTCGTGCATTTCTTGTCTTTTTTTTTTTTCTTCAAAAACGCAGAGCCTGGTCTCATTTCTCTTTTGTAGATTTCTCTTGTTGCGTGTAATGGCCCGAGTCCCTCACGGCGAGTTCCTTGTGGAGCAGCTGAGAAAGCAGAAGGAGCGAGGTTTCCTGTGCGACTGCACCGTCGTCGTCGGCCAGGCTCACTACAAAGCTCACCATAACGTCCTGGCAGCCTTCAGCGAGTATTTCTCCACACAGTGCATCGACGCAGGAAAAGAAGATGCCACCATTACTCTGGAACCTGAGTGGGTTAGCGCCGCCGTGTTTGAGAAACTGCTGGACTACATGTACACGGGGAACTTAAACCTGGATGGGTGAGGACAGGAGTCTGAGGTTTTGGGGCTTAGAGATTAGAATGAAAGTGTTGAATTTTTTTTCTGTTGAATGATAAGCGTCCTGGGAATGTGTATATAAACTGATATCTTGTCTTGAAATACGTTGGTGATTTTTCTTTAAAGATATAACATTTTAATACATTTTTATGGAAACATAAGATAATTTGTTCATGTGTTAAAGAATGTCATATTTATAGCACACTATAATCACATTTTATCCTGTTTTTCCCTAAAAATTCCCGATTTTGAAATATAAGGTGTGACACTAATGGAAGATGAGCGTGCTGCGTATACACACTGGATGTCTGACCCGAGACCAAAATGCATTTTAACTTTTTTACAAAATGAACATAATTATACATGTTTTACTCTATACAGATAATTCAGGCATGAAATTAACATAAAGAAAACTGCTGTACAGTAAGTTCCACCAATCTGAAGTTATAGGTCACACTTGTGAGATTGTTTGTGTTTCTGTTCTATAACACAAAAATTAAACTTAGATAGATTTATCTGATTTTGAGATTTAAATTTAAAAACATCAATAGTGAGCGTAAACATATGCAGTAGGGTCTCTGATAATCTACTCTGAGGTCATATAAATGCTTCTTTTATGTTCATGCAGGGATGAAATTCCAAGCATTCAAAATGCAGCATCCTTCCTTGGCATAAAGGAAGTCCTGGCTCTCTGTTCCTCGAGTGCTGACAGAGAAAGTCCTGCCGCTGAGAAAGACACGATCTTCCCAGATCCTCGTTCTCCTCTCAGCCCAGACGACTATGAACCACTGGAACCGCTCGAGGAAGTGAAGGAAAGGGAGATGCTATGGAAGTTGGAAGAAAATAAATCAGAAGTGTTTGGTGAAAAAGCTGCTCCAGTTAATGATTCCCAGTTATGCAGTGAACACACTCCACAAGGCACAGAGAAGAGGATCCGGAAGCCGAGGACTCGGCTTTACGAAGAGGAGGACGACTTCACAAGGAAGGAAAGCCCGCTTTCCCCAAGAGGACGAGGCCAGAGAAGGGGCAGGCCGAGAGGGCGGCCTCGGACGAGACCTTTGGATTCTGACAAAGTGGATGCTGTAATGATGGACAAGAGCCCGACTACGGAGAGTGGTGTAGTAAAGAGAGGAACCGGAAGACCGAGAGGACGGCCGCGTACAAGACCGTTGCCATCTGAAGTAGTAGACTTGACCGGCAGTGAAGAAAACACAGCAGTGGTGAATGTTGAAGGTGAAAGTGAAACAGTCCAGTCGGAGCCATCTGAGTCTGTAAATCCGCAAGGAGATGAAGATGAGGTGACCACAAACAATGGGGAGGTAGAGAACAAAACTACATCAGAACCTGAGAATACTGCAGAGCTTGTCGTCGTGAAACGAGGAAGGGGCCGACCTCGTACCAAGTCTCTGCCGTCTGAGGCTGCCGAAATCCCGAACTCTAATGAGACGTTTACGCAGATAACACAGAAAGAAGGAGTGCGTAAGAGGGGCAGGCCGCGCTCCAAACCCCTGCCGTCTGGAATGTCCGAATCTGACAACACAGAAGGAGGAACAGAACAGGATGCTGGACTGGATCAGGAGAACAGTCAGCCAAAAGAGTTGTCCTCTGAGCCCCTCGACTGCAAATCGGAATCTCCGTTAAACGCCAAGAAGGTCCGGACGAGCACAAGGAAGCGGAGCTTGAGCCGAAAACTAAGAGAGAGCCAAGCCAGCAAGGATGAAAACGAGCAGGAAGAAGCAGCAGAAGAGGAAGAAGAGGAGGAGGAGGAGGAGTGCAGTGAGGATTGGGGGGAAGAGGAGGAGGAGGAAGGGGAGAAGGAAGTCAAGGTGTTGCAAAACAAGCTGCGGCCCATCTGCAACATATGTGGGAACCTATTTTCGGAAATGAGTAGCCTGCGCAGACACATGCGTATACACAAGGGGCTTAAGCCTTACGAGTGCCAACTGTGTGGACGCTGCTTCAGGCAGGGGAACCAGCTCAAGACACACCTGCGGATTCACACCGGTAATACTTTTACTCAGTCGAGAATTTTTCAGTATAAATATTTTCAGTTGTACATATCATTGCTGTTTGCTCTCTCTCCCGTGCATGCAGGTGAAAAGCCATTCTCTTGCAGCCTTTGTGATGCCTCGTTTGCGCAGAAGTGTCAGTTGGTGTATCACTGCCGTATGCATCACGGAGAGGAAAAGCCTCACAAGTGTGACGTGTGTCCTGCAGCTTTCGCTACATCCAGCAATCTTAAAATCCACATGAGGTGTGTGACTTAGTTACCTCAATTAATTACATTGAAGCAAAGAAGAAAAAAAAACATTCAGAGCAGGCTGTTTTAGGAAAATTATACAACACCAAAGTGATGAAGTGAAGTTTCTGTTATTACCTTGAAGTTGATTGTGTTCGTCTAACAACACTTTTCCAAGTGTTTTTTGTTCCTTTTGTATCACAGCAATTTGTGCATTATTTTTTTGTTTCATTATTTACTTAATAAGTACATAAAACCGAGCTTATCATGTTAGAGAAACCATTTTCTGTGTAAACTCTGTCTAAATTATTTTTTCTTAATGAGAGGTTATATATGACTGGAGAAGATGAAATTACTGTTCTTACATGTGAAACATTAAAAGCAAACTAAGTGCAGGTAGGACTGGTCCGATATATAGTTATATATATATTTTTCATTATGCGTCATAGTAAACTTACATTAAAATTAAAAATTGTGACTGAAATTGCAGTTCTGTGTCAGAAGAAACAGTGAAAACAAACATTGCTTGCCACATATAAAGAGGAATTACAGACAGACCAACCGTCTCCAAGTTCAAGTCGGCTTTATTGTCACTTCAACCATATACAGTTAGTATACAGTGAAACAAAACAACGTTCCTCCAGGACCGAGGTGCTACATGCAACATAAATTTACAACATAAGTTCACAGAAAATCTAACTAGCTAACTAAGAGGTCTAGTTAGCTGGCTAGCGGAGACAAGACAGATTGACCTGACAACATAAATTTAACAACATAAATTAACAAAAACTGTCTAGCCAAATTTAGAGAGGAACTTTTTTTTTATTTTATTTTTTTTATATACAGACAACAAAGTCCATGTTCAAATGGCATAACATAGCATGATACTCCGTGGTGTTGAGGTGTCTTTACTGCGTCTTTGCGTCTGGGGTCCACGGCGGTCTGAACCATTAATTTTCTGGTTTACTGAGCAGAAATGCAGAGGTTCAAGCCCCAGCTCTGCCAATCTGCGACTTTCAGGCCACTAAACAGGGCCCTTAACCCTCTCTCCACTCCAGGGGGCGCTGTAAGGTTTCATCATCTTTTTTACATGTATTTTGTCTAAAATGTTTCTTGTCTATACGCAGGACACACAGCGGGGAAAAGCCGTACGAATGTGTCGAATGTGGAAAACGCTTCACTCAGGCGAGCACGCTCATGTACCACAAGCGCCGACACACAGGGGAGAAACCCTACGTCTGTGACACCTGTGGCATGGCCTTCGCTGTCTCCAGCTCGCTCATCTCACACACCAGGAAACACACGGGTGAGACTGGCAAACTTCAATTCTCACAATTTTTCTCAGCAAGAGAGGAATGCTTTGTCCGCCGGTTTACACTTTTTGTAAATAAATTATTTCCAGGAGTGACTCCTTACATCTGCCTCGACTGTGGGAAACCCTGCTTAACATCTGGGGAGCTCAGGAAACACATGGATATCCATAATGGTGAGTTAGAGCTAGATATTAAACTATATTTTCTGAAGGTGATAATGTCGACGTATTCAGTGGATTAATTTGCATATTCATTACCACAGGTTCAAGGCGAGTGATCTGTAATATATGTGGAAATACCCTGTCTGATATTTATAGCCTGAAGAAGCACAGAGCTCTAAAGCACAGCGGTATGTATGGAATTCAATACAATTAATAACCATGTTTTGGAATGCTTGTAACTTCTGATTCTAGCTTTAAAATTTTTTTTTACCCCTTTAGCTCCTCTGGATCAGGACGACGAGCCCGCTAAACCTGAATCTGTCGAGTGTCCAATCAACATCCCGATTGATCATCAGGGTCTGATAGCCCGAGTGCGCTCTGTTCTGTCAGAATCCCCAGAGCCAAGCTTCCCAGATGAAGCCCCTCTCACTTCTGAGGCATCTATGATCATCCATCAGCCAGATGCCCCAATGATCATCCAGCATTCAGAAGCTTCAGGAACCCAAATGATCTCTGGATCCCCGATGATCATCCAACACTCTGAGTCCTCCGAGGCTCCGATGATCATCCAGCACTCAGAAGCTGGGGGCACACCAATGATCATCCAGCATTCGGACGCTGGAGGAACACCAATGATCATCCAGCATTCGGACGCTGGAGGAACACCAATGATCATCCAGCACTCAGAAGCCGGAGGAACACCTATGATCATCCAGCATTCGGAAGGTTCAGGAACGCCGATGATCATCCAGCATTCGGAAGCCTCCGAGACACCACTGATCATCCAACATGCCGATTCCTCAGGAGCACAAATGATCTCTGGAGCGCCGATGATTATCCAACACGCAAATTCCTCAGAGACCCCTATGATCATCCAGCATTCAGAAGCTACAGGATCACCAATGATCATCCAACATGATGAATCTTCAGAAACCCCGATGCTCATTCAGCACGGAGATTCCACAGAGCAAGTGAGTTATGTCGTGGAGCAGTATGAAATTCCTGGTTCCTCAGACATTGAACATGCTCAGATCGTCATTGTACAGACTATCGATTAAGACCGCAGATGTCAAGAGAACATCTGGTCTCCATGACGTATCTTTTGCAGTCCAAAGTACTTTTATAGTTAGTTGTCTTTGTAAAATGGAGACAATCTTAAGTATATTTCAGAGACTGCTCCAGGAGGAGGTAAATTTTTATGTAGTTTTTTATTTAAGCTTTCCAGTATTGAGAGAAAAAAAAGATCTCCTGATGATCATGTCCACAACGCTGTTCTTCTGCACAGTGTCATTTCAGATTTCTAGGGATTAAACAGATGCGTTGTATGTAAAAGCACCTGATAACCACAACATGGAGGGAACGCTCAAGCTAATATTTTGCTATTAAAATATTACGAGATTGCTACTAATTTTTTTGGGGGGGGGGAGGTCAAATTAATACAAATGATGAATTGTCTAGCTTGGTGTTATTTTTCATTATGTAATTTTGTGATTTTTTTTTTTTTTTTTATAAATTTATGTTGACTCTTAGAAAAAAAGATATGTACATCTTTAATTAATTAAATTTTCTTTGTTTTATTATGAGCAATTTCAGCCTTATTGCCACTAAACTAAGCTAAACCTCCAGCCATTCAATAAATATTCAAGTTTCTGCGGTGATCCTTACAAACCAAACTTGTTCCGTTTAAAGATTTTGTTAAATTAGATTTTGTACATTCTGGTTTTGTGTCATGAGTATGATTTTAGTCCGCTTGAGTCATTTCTGTTATTTACCAATGCTTCTGAGAGATATATTTGTTTCTGATGGTTCTGTCTCTTATCCACTCATATCATTACAGCTGTAGGCCAGCTAGCTAAACATTTGTTTTCTTCAGATGCCTTTAAAGAAATTAAAGTTATGCTATGCTGCCTGGCCAAGAAAAAGTCTCATGCCCTAATATTTTATTGGACCTCCTTTTGATTTGATTATGGCTGTATAACTGACGCAACCCCAGATAATAACACTGCCACTACAAGCTTGTCCAGTAGGCTCTAGACATGATGTGTGCATCACTTCATCCGCCTCTCTTCTTACCATGGGTAAATCTGAACTCATCAGACCACATGACCTTTTCCATCACTCCACCGTCCAATTTTAAATGTAAATTTACATTTAGGCATTTGTCAGACGCTCTTATCCAGAGCAAGTACTTTCCATCCTTGGATAGATCCTTACACTGGTTTATTGTATGCTCCCTAGCAAACTGAGGCCTTTTTTCCCGAATAGTCTCACTGTTAAGTGTTTTTTTTAAGGCTACACAGCTGTTTAGTCCCAATCCTGTGTTCTCATCACATTGTGTGTGTGGAAATCCTCTTACTTTCACTATTCAACATAGGCTTGAGTTAAAATTTCAGTTTCATAATTTGATTTTGCTAAGCATTTAAGTGATCCTCTGTCATGGTCATGTAAGATCCTCACTGCAGGCCTCACTCATTGTCGGAGACCTGGAGCCTATCCCAGGAGGCCTAGGGCACAAGGTGTGGTAGACCCTCAATCCATCGTAGGCCTTAGCGTTAAAAAACACTAACCCTATAACATCAGTTCTGAAAAACTGAGGAATGCGTCACAGCTCCTGATGTCGACACCGTCCAAAATTCTAATGATAGAGTGGAAAATGAAGCTTTTTATTAAAAGTGCAGACATGAAGATTATTGATTTCTATACCTCATTTTAATAATAATTCCAAATACATTAATGAAAAGTAGTAAAAGAGAAGGAACAAGAAAGGATTTAATAGGATTTCGACTTTACATGCGTTTGTGTTGTTTATTTGTTTGTGTTCGAGCAGCTGGCGATGTCATGTGACCGGCCTGGAGCGCTGCAGTCTCGAGTCTGAGAGAAATGACGTCAGAAGCAGAGCGCGTCAATTGTTTGCGCTGTTGCTATGGTAACACAGAAGCATAGGAAAGTGGCGCGCAATTTTCCTCCTTCACTTTCGCGGGATCTTTATCATGGAGAGTTTAAATGCTGTTTATTCATCAGTCTGTTCCGACCTCCATCTGTCCCTCAACCGCTACGTTTCACACGAGCTGAAGGCGGCGGAGCGCTGCGGGAGGTTTGTTCATCACACGCGCGCTTTTTCTTCGTTATTGTGGATGAATCACGTTATTGTGCGATAAGCATCGAACCTTTTCGCCCTCAGTGATGTTTCTCTCAGTCTGAGGGGAAACAGGCGCCTGGCAGCCGGCAGCAGGTTAACGGACGGAGACGCTCGAGGCGTGTGTGAGACACTCCGGGGTGATGGACGTGTGAGAGGTGGGACTTCCGCCGTGTGTCAGAAATCCTCAGAAACATCAAGAGATCTTTAAGAAAGTTCTTACCTCTTTATACTAAACTTGGCTCTTGACAATGACTACTGTTAAAATATTATAAAACTGAATTGAGTTGAATTGAACAGAATATATATATATATATATACACCACAAGTCAAAAGTTTGTACACCCCTTCTAACTCCATGTTCTCTTATGATTTTTATTACTTTCTACAGTGTAAAACAATACAGAATTCGTTTAACCAAAATGAGACGTGCATCTGCTACTTCTGCTCTGTAAATCTTCATACCGGCTCTAATCTGAGTCGCTGTTTGTTAATTGCCGGTTTTTGAGGCTTTTAACTCTAAACAGTCTTTGAGCCACTATGTCAGTTCATAAAATAAAAATATATATATTTTCACAAAAACTTCTGGCTTTGTGCAAAGTCACAAGACATGTACATTTCAAATAAGAAAGAAGCTTTTATACAGTATTTCGGCATCATACTGACGTTGTACCTTTATAGCCACATAACATTTTATGTGTCTTATTTCATGTACAGTATATGAAAAAATGTTAAAGGGTCAAAATGTTTACTAAACCAAATGCATTTTAATTATAGGTGCTTCTGATTAGATATGCGTGTGATGTGATTTTAATTATGTGTTTTTATTATTGTATTTTTTTATTTTTTTATTTATGTAAAGCACTTTGGGGCATTATTGTTGTTAAAGTGCTATACAAATAAAGATGAGTTGAGTTCTTTTAGTTTTTTAATATGGGGTTTGTTTTTCTTTTCTCATTTTATTATAAAATGTATGCCATTTAATTTGTATTTTCCTATTTTATTTAATGTTTCATTCCATCATTGTTCATGTTGCTTTATTTCTTGTCATTTGATTACTTAATACTTGAGATTACAAAACTAAGCTACCACATGCTCTATAAATAAAGATGACGATGATGATATCGATATTGATTATGACATTTGATTACATGTTCCTGACATCCCCCTGTTCAGCTTTAGATCTGAGTTACAACAGGATCTCAGATGAAGGAGCATTCCATCTCGCAGATCTCATCCAGGTATTTTACATATCTAAATAAAATATTCATAAACATTTCCATTAAAACTACTGAGAGCTGCACTGCTTTAAACTTACAGGAGAACGTGGCTCTGCAGAAGCTTGATCTGATGTGCAACAACATTGAAGCTGATGGTGCAGAGCGAATTGCAAAAAGTTTGCATGTTAGTATATTCTATTTCATGTTAAAGACAGTGTTGAGCTTTTTAAACATGATCGTGTTATTACTGGTGAGTGGTGTGTTCAAATGAGGTTAGTGTTCTCACCGCTGTTACATGTTTATTATTTCCCTATAACACATTGGCATTTGCCATCTATTACAGTATTTTTTATTCATTAAAGAACAGCAAATTTCACTTATATATTTAATGTTGAACTTTAGTGAAGCTAGTTCCTGTTCTCACTTACATTGTTACAGCACAACACAATCCTGAAGAGACTGAGAATGACGGGAAATAAGATCGGAAATGAAGGTGGCATGCACCTCGCCAGCATGTTGCAAAGCAACAGCACATTGGAAGAGCTCGACATGTCAGACTGTGACCTGGTAATGTGGAGAAACACTGAAATATTTTATTTTAAAATAAAATATTTATGCTGTCATAAATATTCAAGAGGTGTCAGATATCATGATATATATAATATACAGTGCGTGGTCAAAAAATTAATGTTGCAGATTCTAATGTTTTTGATTGATCAGCTTTAGCTTTCATTATGCAAAATGTAAATGCAAAATCTGGCTGCTCTGATTCAGATTCCTCGTGCTCACAGAACCCCTCTTTCACACTCCTGGAACATGGCGCGTGCCACCAGGGAATTAACCCTCCATAGATGTGATGTGCTGGTGATTCAGTACATTCAGGTGGTCATGTGACTTCATTTTATCTCCACATAACATTGCTGAGTCTCGACCTGAGCGACTGAAGCGACCCCAGATCATAACACTGTCTCCAGAGGCTTGTACAGTGGACACTATGCATGATGGGAGCATCGCTTCATGCGCTTCCCTTCTCACCCTGACACGCCCATCACTCTGGAATAGACTCAGTCTGGACTTAGTCTATGACCTTTTCCCATCGCTAACAAAGTCCAGTCTTTATGATCTCTAACAAACTGAAGTCTTTTTTAATGATTTTTTTTATCATTTACTAACAAATGATTTTTAAAAATCACCCAATTATCCTCTATTGTGGTCCACTTGACATGTCTAATCTTTTGCTCTTACCTGCATTTTTGTTCTTTTTTTTTTTTTTTTTTTTGGTTAATTCTACAGGACACACAGAGTCTAATCACATTTGCGATCGCTCTTACCAACAACAGGAGCCTCATCTCCATCAATATCAGTCGTCCTCTCCTCTTTAGTCTGCAGGTAGCACATTCACACTGCATTTCACACTGGGTGTGCACTTGAGATACGTGACTTGGGCACCAGGTCATAAATGTCGTGATTTCAGATCTCTATAATTTAAATATTATGACTCAAAACTAAATTTTCATAATTACAGATTTTAATACATTTAAACATATAGTCAAGGCTACAGATTAAATTGTATAATAGTGTGAAATATTTAGATATTGCTGCATGTTTAAGTAACAGATGTTATCAGTAAAACTGGGTTATAATGCTTTTGTAAAGATGGTTTGTGTTAAGTAAGACTAGGCATTGTGCATCATGTTGTGTATAACGTGACATTTTAAAGCCACCAGGGGGCACAGTCTGACTGTTTTATATAGCGAGATACATTTAAACAAGAAAAGTCTCTTAGAAATCTCAGATGGGAGCACGTGTGTGTGTGTGCTAATGTTTTGAGGTGAATAAGTGCAGTTTGTGGTGATTGTGACAGGAGGAGACGACAGTCCACACGGCTTGCATGCTGGAGGTCAATCACAGTCTGGAGGAGCTGCACATGTCCAAGCACGGAATGACAGACTGGGGACTTCAGAGGCTGTGTGAGGCGTTAATGTCCAACCACAGCCTGCGTTACCTGGACCTGCGCTGGTACGCATGTGCGCGCGCACGCACACACACACACACACACACAAGGTATTTGTGCTTTACAAGGCAAGCTACCAGAAAAAAAATTTTCACTCATTGACTCCCTCTCTCAATCCATTAATGCAAAGCCCCGCCTACCATCCCAGGCCCATACCCACACAGACGCCCATGCCCATGATGCTCTGCCTCTGAGTCCATTTTTTTATTCAATATTATCACACACCGCTGTTCATCAAGTTTAGCTGTGGTTGTTATTAAGATGAACATGAAGGTCCAGCTTTAAGGTTGGTGTGTCTATACCTGAACTGTCCAGTTTATTCAGGAGCTTCATTTATTCGTTTTAATTGTATTTTTTTCTATAGTAACAGAATAACGAGGGATGGTGCGGGACACTTGGCCCAACTCCTGAGAAAAAATGACACACTGCAGATACTGGACTTGTCCTTCAACAGGATTGAGGATGACGGCGCTGTGTATCTGAGTGACGCCATCATGCTGGAACACACCAAACTCAGAGCGTCGGTGTCACTTTCTGTCTCCAGCTCTTACAGAGGTGTGTTTGTAATTATCTAAATTTTATTCACTTTGTTGTTCTCGATCAGGCTCTCCATCCAGAGCAACAACATATCCACCGTTGGCCTGGTGTCCCTCAGCAAAGCCATCGCTGCAAATCCTCACCTGACACACGTTTACATCTGGGGGAACAGACTGGAGGAGCCGGTGTGTGTGGTGAGCTCATTACTGCTTGGTCCATTAATCACACACTGATCACACACACTTTTCCGTCTCTGCTGCTTTAAACATGATAATTCTGGGTATTCACTGGTTTTATTTTGTGTCACAGGCTTTCTCACAGCTCATCTCCTCCAACCGTCTGTCGGTGCAGCACACGGACGTGACCCCGTACACAGTGGACGGGCGGGTTCACCTGGCCGAAGTGTCCAACGGGTTACGCCGGCATTACTACTGGACCCCGAGCTATAGCGAGGATGGAGGCGCTGCCAGTAACGCCGCGCTGACACTCAGCACATCACACCAGCTCACACTCCAACCTTAATGAGCTCAACAACCTGTAAACAAACACACCTTATCTGATTAAGTCAAGTGACCCGTCTGCCGCGAGCTCCTCTCACTCAGTTTAGGAATAAATACTGTGTTGTAGTTAGAGTAAAAGCATTACTGTTACCCCATGATGTTAATATTTCCTGTAACAGCATCAATCAAGTGTTTTATTCCTCTTAGATCACAGTGACTGACACTGAAGCCTCCTTCAAAACATGTTACATAAAATCTCGCCCATCTGAAACTTTAATCACAACTCTCATCAACACACAAGAAGATAAAAGTAGTGCAGAAGTATAACACATAATTTGGAAAAAAACTCATGAATTTGTTTTATTAATTTATGGTAATTTGAGATTAGAAATATACAAAGTTGGAAACGTTTCACTTTTGCTGCCTGTCTGAGAACCTTCACGGCTCACACTTTGGTAAACACTGATGTAGAGCATTGACGGGACAAGTCCCTCTGAACCTTCTAGAACAAATGCATTCATTTACAGTAGTGCAGATTTTGAGATTAGTGATTAAGCCTTAAAAACCCGACAGGACATTGGTCGAGCGAGAGCACGTGGGGTTAACCTGCAATGTTTTGCACGCTCACTTCGTCACTTTCCATCAAGATGTTCCTTTTCTTCAGACTCTTCTCCAGTTTCTGTCTCTCCTCTGAGTTCAGAGTCCAGCGCTGCATAGACATGCGGCGGAGCGACGACAGCTGAGGAAGAGCGTCCATCATAGCTGACATCCACGCAGACGCAGACAGACAGGCGCCAGGACGCAGGCTGATGTCCAGCTCCTGCAGCTGCTTCAGTCCTCCTGCTACTCCGAAGAGCGAGACCCAGCCGGCGTCTCCAACACGCCCGTTATACGAAACATCTAAAAGCTTTAGATTCGTCAGCACGCCACGCTTACACGCTGATTCTGTAACAAACACATGCAAACACTGAACATGTTTTATACAAGCGTGTGATTAAATGATGTCCACTAGAGGGCAGAGGAGAGCAGAAACAGCATTACAGTACAGTGGAATCTCGGATTGCAAGTAACGCGGTTTGCAAGCGTTCCGCAAGGCAAGCAAAGATTTTAAATAAATTTTGACTTGAAAAACGAGTAGGTCTTGGTTTACGAGTATCATGCATCACGAATGCGCTTCTTGTTTTGACTCCGAGCGTCACGTGATCGCAACTGAGCCAATGGTTTTTCTCTCTCTTGTGCTGCGGAATTGTGGGTAATCGTCTCCCCTGCTGGGTCTTAGTGCTCGTCTCTCACTGGTATAATCAACATCCATGCACACATGTACTGTTTACTGTAACACTGTGACCATGTGTGTGTGTGTGAAACATCTTTTATTTTGTGTTTGTAAGCATGTGTGTACTGTTTACTATAACACACGTGCGTGCACATGTTTAAAGCAAAATAAAGTCTCATTAGAGGTTAAAGATCCATTTTCTCTCTGTATCAGCCTGCAGTGCACGCACACGCATCATTTGATACCGTGCACTTACACACACATGTGCACTCCCTGCCCCCCACCCCCCACCCCCCCGTCACCTTTACACTCACACACACTCTGCTCTACACAGAAACACTGCTCTGTCACAATTCTTTTCAAAGGTAAAGTGCAGGTTAACGTGTTTTATTTTTACCTTACAGCAGTGATTCTGTTTGTCTGCACTCAGTCGAGTGTCATTAGAAAGATTTCCATTTTTTTTCCTGTTGTGGTTTCGTGTAAGGGCATGGTGTGCAGGCTGATACAGACCGGGGGTGGGGGGGGGGGGGGCTGTGGAACAAATCATTTGTGTTCCCATTATTTATTATGGGGGAAATACAATTTGGTTTACGAGTGTTTTTGATATACGAGCCCGCGAATTATGTTCATAATCCAAGCTTCCACTGTATGTTTTAAAGATTGCTTGCTATTATTCTGGAACGCCGAGATAGAAATATTCAAGTTATTTCTCTGTATAGAAGATTTAAAAGTTGCATAAAAACATAAGAAGAGTTTGTAAAGATGCTAACTGTACCCTAGAATTATAAAGGCAAAAAAGAAGCTGCTAAGTGAAAGTTTTCTCTTATTCAACAACATTTAAAATTTTATTATAAATGGATAAATTTATCCATTTATCCATTGAAAAGAATGGTTAAATAAAAAAGTAATTGTTGAATTGCAGGGTAAAAGGAGAATAAAACATTTAGGAACTTGTTACTCTAGAAAAATCATCAACCTCATTGTGTAACAGTGACTCGCATTTAATCATTTTACTATAAATATAAATCACACACGCACGCACTTTATTCATTATTCAAGATGCATGACCAGACGGTAACGAGCTCTTCTATTTTTAATGAGCTTTCAGAGTAAGTTATTAAAGCTACACCCCAGACACCTTTACAGGTTCCACTGCAATGACGAGGAAATGTACAGTTCAGTCACTTTCAGCTGTAATAAAGAAATCAGTAAAAATATTTATAGTGTTTAAAATTTAAGCAAGTATGTAGATTTCAGATAGCTATAGTGTGACAATGTTTACAGCAGATACTACACTGCATACACACATTTACACACTTGCATGCTGGATACACAAGACAGTCATCTTGAGTAGACTTTATTAAATTTACATATAAACCCAAGTTTTGAATGCAGCGTAAACACATACGCAAGTGCAGCAGGTCGTCTGTGTTCAGGTCACAGCTGCTCAGCTTCAGTTCCTCCAGTTTACAATCAGCAGGAAGTCTCTCCACAAACTGTTGCAGATTTCCTCCAACACTTTTATTCCACGACACACCAAGGGTCTGCAGCTGGGAGAGGGACGGTATTATGGCAGCTAAAACACACACACACACACACACACACACACACACACACACACAATTGGGATTATACACATGAAAGTTGTTTTTTGTTTCACAAGTAGACCACCACCATAAGGCTGTGGACAGGACGCCTCGATCATCGACAAGTCCTAGGGTTAGGGTTCTAACTTAGGAGCTACTGTCATTTATTTGACCTTGATCCTGTTTAGACCAATTCCAAAATCGAATCAGTTCCTCTGCTGGTTATAATGAGGGACGCACAAATATATAAATTCCCCCAGCACCAAGAGATGGAGAGAGAAAAAAAGTAGAAGTTTAAAACATCAATTTAAGCAAAATATTGATTAAGCTCAGGATAGATCACAGCTAATTATGTCCAACACTACGTGTCTTTTTAAATTTATTTTTTATGTTTACCCTCTAAACTGATGTGATGCAATAAACTAAAAAGTCAAGTCACTAAATTTCATCTTTGAGTTCAAACTTGAGAATGTTAAGCTTTTGCAGTATTTCTGGGATGCAGATTCGACTTTCCAGCCAGTTTAATTTAAGATAGAACTATTGTTCCCAGATTAATAGTTCTTGTGCCAGGTGTAATCTTCAAAAACCTGTAATATTTTAAATATAATTTCACAACAATATTGTGTAGTTTAATAAAAACCTGAAGTCTGTGATTCTCCTACCTAAAGCCTGACAGGCCTCAGGACTCAGACTGCAGCTGCTCAGGTGAAGCGTCTTCATCTTGGATCGGGGAAGGACAGGAAAGAGAGACTGGAGCATGGTGCCAATACTTTTGTTACAGGACAGATCAAGCTCAGAGAGTTCACTCAGGGCAGGAACAACCTGGACTGAAAAATAATATTTATATTATTGTGGACACAAGCTATTAATGGACGTGATGCTTTAGGCATCTCTGGATATAAATTTATTCTCCTTAATGAGCAGCTGAAGATGATTGCCATGGGAAAATTCTCCCTGACATGGCATGAGGAAGAAACCAGACAGGAACCGGTCATTTGGGTGACACCACACAGCGAGACGTAAATCAACCCCTGATGCAGCTGTGTGCTCCGAGGTCACAATCTGGGCAGGGCTGAGGATCGTCTTGTCTCAGGGGTGTGTGCTGTTTTCATGTTCAGCTCGTGTGGCTTTCCTCAGGGTTCTCCTGTTTCTTTCCTCCCACAGTGTGTTCGAGTGTGTTGGGATTCTCAGCACTATGACTTTCACCTACAGCACCATCGACATGAAGCCAGGGTTGAGATGATGAATTATTTATTTATTTTACCCCTAGTGGACAACCAGAGACTCAGTTTTTTTGTTTTGTTTTATTATAATCTTATACAATGAGATTATACACACACACTACTCACAATGCGTTAGGGATATTGTTATTTACATGAGTGCTTTCCCTATTTGCTCTGAATTTTAATGAAAGAAGTAAAAGTTCCCTTTGATATTACTAATAATGTATGAGAAGAAACACCATTTATTAGTTTAATATTTAATCCCCCAAAAATTTAGACAATAACAAGGATAGCCCCAAATAACAAAACTTGACAATGTCAGTCGCGGGTGTTTCCACCATTTGCCGCAATGACAGCTTCACAGCGACGTCTCAGGCTCCTCACTAGCCTCATGATGTTGTTCTGAGGCGATGCATTCCTCTCTTCCACAAGTGCTACACGCAGTTCTTCCAGGTCATGTGGGGGTGGGGTACGATCATCCAGTCTCTGCTCTATGACGTGCTCTATGGGGTTCAGGTCAGGGGACAGTGATGGCCACCATATGAGGCAGTCCAACTTCCTGAAGTCGAGCTGTGACAATTCTGCCACGATGTGGTGGAGTAACATCATCCATAAACAGAGTGTCTGCTGATGACACTTTGAGACACACCAAGTTCACAAGCAACATCTGACCGCCTGCCACCGACACGAAGGTGCACCTCGTCCGTTAAGTGACGTCGTGTGTTCATGGCTGTTTGAATGATGAATTTGGAATGACTTACTGACAATAGCAGCTTTAAATACCCACAGAATGTTGAAAATGCCACAAGGGTTGTCTTTTGGTATCGGCCCCAGTATAAGACACACCTGTACACAATGAGACCATTACATGGAAAACACAAAATGAGGCGTCCATCACCCCAATACACTCGCCTCCCCATCACAAAAATGTCTGAAGTGAAACAAACACCGTATGTATGACATCCACTGAGTCTCTCACAATATCCCTAACTTACTGTGTGTGTGTATATACAGTACAGAGCAAAAGTTTGGACACCCCTTCTCATTCAGCGAGTTTTCTTTCTTGTGTTCTTTAGCCCAAACGCGTCTCTTCTGCTTGTTGCCTGTCCTTAGCAGTGGTTTCCTAGCAGATCTTCTACCATGAAGGCCTGATTCACACAGTCTCCTCTTAACAGTTGTTCTAGAGACGTGTCTGCTGCTAGAACTCATTGACCTGCTCTCTGATCTGAGCTGCTGTTAACCTGCGATTTCTGAGGCTGGTGACTCGGATGAACTTATCCTCCGCAGCAGAGGCGACTCTCGGTCTTCCTTTCCTGGGCCGGTCCGCATGTCAGCCAGTTTCTTTGTAGCGCTTGAAGTTTTCCCAGTTTTTCCGACTGACTGACCTTCATTTCTTAAAGTAATGATGCCACTCTTTTTTCTTCACTTAGCTGATTTTTTCTTGCCATAATACAAATTCAGCCTCTTTGAATGAGAAGGTGTGTCCAAACTTTTGCTCTGTACTAATATATAAAGAATAGAGAGAGATTTATAATCTTTCTATTCAGTTCTGGTCCACAAAGTTACATTTATATTATATGTATACTAATGCATTCCTAAGATGTTTATTTACATACATAAAAGGAGTCTCCAGTGTCAGCGCTATAAACAGACGTATTGCTGTTGTGTGGTAATAATTGCTGTGGCCTAAGAGGAATACATTACACTGTGAACATGATGTTGTGGGAAAATAATCAGTTTCAGAGTGTAAAAGTAACTCCGCATTTGTCTGTAACACACACACATACACAGTGTTTAGTTCCACATACGTACTTTGAGAATAAATATTCTGCCCATTTTCTCACCCAGCGTCTGAGCGTCGTCCTCCGTGAGACAGGACATATGCAGGTCCAAACATATCAGGTGTGTGAGAAAGGACAAACTGGACGCCATGGCACTGAAACCACCTCCACACGCTTTATTACACGACACATCCAGATTCTCCAAACCCACCAGGAACTTCATTTTCTCTCCTGTGGGTAATGGACAGAGCTGATCAGGTACAACGTACTGTAAACAATTTCATGTGTATTGTTCAGGGTGAGAATGCTGTAGCCAAGTTAAAGTTAAGTATAAAACTTTTATGCAAACTATTATTTGAAATTGAACTAAAATAAAGAGAGGACACAGTAATAAAACAATCAATCAGAGTTGAACCCTGGAGTCCAAACGCTCAGTGCTCTACAAACAGAAGAAGCTACTGTCAGTCTGACACGTCTTTGTTTTCTGGTTTGTTTAATTAGATACTGTTATAAACTGAAAAAAAACAAATATTAATTTCACTCTGATTCAGACTCAATCTTTCAAAGTGTCTGATCAGTGTGAAACTGTTATCAGACGAGACATTAACAGTCTGGACAGCAGAAACGCTACGATCATCATTAAACTTCAGATATTATTCAGGAAAATGCCTTGCATTTTTTTACAGTGATCCACAATCATTAAACATGGTCATGAGGTGAATGCCTTGACTGATTATCTGGAGTTTTTTTATTTTATAGTTTAACTTGAAGATGAACTCATTCTTCTAGTTTAGTAGCTGCAGCTGTTCCCCCTCAGGTCTCAGCAGGGTGCTGAGCAGCACTTGGACTCCTGAGATCATCCTACACAGCTGCAAATATTTCCTAATGAAATTATTTCATGAGAAACACAGTCATACCCAGGATAGCCAGACTTTCCTGATTCAGTCCACACCTGCTCATCTTCAGAGTCTTCAACTGTGGAGTGGAGCACAGAGACGAGCCGATGTTCTCCAACGCTCTCACCAGGAGTTTGTTATTGGACAAATCCAAAACCTCCAGACACGGCAGCAGTAAAAGAGCCTCTGCTGTAAAATAAAATATAATCAATAATCTATCATGTAAAGATCTTGCAGCTATACTTCCATCATTCCACCTTGATGGTTCTTCTCAGCAGGACCATGACGGTTCTCACCAAGTGCCACGCTGTCTGTCTCTGAGAACTGGCAGTCGATCAGATGAAGCTCCCTCAGAGAGCAGATGGAGCAGAGATGTTTGGTTAGAAAACGAAGATTTCCTCCCCCGATCCCAGCATTCCAGGACAAATCCAACATCTCCAACAAGGGAACGGAATCCAGAGTCGCTCCTGAAATTACAGATCTTATTATATTCCAAATATTACTGAATCTGTACAGTTGTACCCTGTGCGTGAGAATCCTGTGGATGTGAAACTGGTCGTGCTAGTAAGGAGCCTTTTTTTATCAGTTTTTAATAAAGCTTGTGTAAAAGTAAAAAAAAATTTTAAGAGTCTGTAAATGTTCCTGTATCCAAAGTAATCCTAACTTCTCGTACGTGCATGCTGATGAACACGAATCAGATGTGAACAGACCACATTCCAGTTCCAGAGCTCCCTAGTGGATTTACTGTCTCAGGAGTTTTAAAATGGCATGACAGCACGTTCCTAAATTAGGTTTATTGTTTATACAGATCCCCAAAAAATAAATAAATTATAGAGTAATATCATTGTTTTAGCTTTCACTACTTGTGAAATACTTGAGTAAGTGGTTCCTTACTAATCATGCTCATGGCACAATTTATTGTTCGTGTAAACCCACCCACAAAAAGACAAAACGGTAATGGTAAAGTGAAAGAGAATACAGGCACATGTGCTCGTCCTTCCTTCATTCATAGGGTAGCATTACTTTTGTCCTAGTTGAGCAGCTAATCTTATTCGTGTTAAGTTATGGGTTAGTTTTGAAATCACTTTCTTTCTGGTTATTATTATGAAGTGACTGATGTGAGTGATGGAGTTTCTCAAAATTCTGATAAAATTAGTGTTAGCAAGATTTCCTCTCACCCAGAGCTTCAAGATCTTCAGCCGTAAGTCTGCAGCCACTGAATTTCAGAACCTTCAGTTTGCCAAGGTGCTGCATATGGACACTCAGAGCTTTCAGAGAACCTCCAAGCAGATCGTTCCAGGAGAGATCCATCATCTCAAGATGGGTCAGGAATGGCAGCAAGGTCCCTGATGGAAGATCAAACCACCGAGTTATGACACAAGGAAGGGACAAAACAACAGCAGCGTGGCTCAAAGCAGAATCTGATCGCTCACCGAGCTCCACCACATCTGTGGCTGTGAGGTCACAGTGGCTCAGACTCAGACTCTGGCTGTCTGGGGTTTTGCCAAGCTTCTGGATGAACTGCTTGGCTCTACCCCATCCCTCCACAGATAAGATCTCCATGTCATCGCTGCTGTCTGAGAAATACATGTTTATGTTTTTAAAACTTTTCACAGGGTTTATTGTCTTTTACCTCTATCCCAGAAACAACACTAAAATTACACTCCAATCTCAAACACCTTTAAATGCACAGTGTCGTTCAGTGATCAGTGATCATGAGTGTGATGGAGTGGCTGATGGTGTTATGGTGGGATGGGTGATGGGGTGATGGAGCTGAAGGTGGGGTTAGTGTGAAATCTTCAGAAGCAGATGAGTTTGAGCCGAGTGCAGGTGAGGAAAGAGATAGAAAGACTACTTCTAACTCTGACCTCATCGGCATCAGCACAGCATTGTGGGTAATGTCAATAAAGCAGCATGGCAGAAGACAAAAGTTTAAACTAAGAATTTAAATCTCAGAGCTTCATTACTAAATAAATCCCACTGTAGAGTATCAGATGTTCATGTTCATGTCTTCTGTACCTGCTCCAGGTTTCACACTGTCCTTCTCCTCACTGCTCTCCATCTCTTTCGCCTCAGGAATGCCTCCTCTCTTCTTGTCGTTGCTCTCTGATGGTCGGAACAGACGGCCCATGGACGGCTTCTTTCTCTCCATGAATGAGGTTTTCCTCCGGAACTGGTTCATGATCAGGTCGAGAGGAGATCTTTTCTGAGATGCCTCGTGGCCTTTCTGCTGCTCTGCTGTGAGAAACACAGCAAGACTGAACACACCGGAAACACCCTGACTGAACACAAACATGTATGAGAACAAAAGAACATACACAGCAGTGTGTGTTAACTAGCAGTGTGTTTTGGGTACCAGACACCACGTAGTGTTTATACGAGGTCGCGTTCATTCACTGGAGATGACTGCAGTTTTTCAGGCTGCTTTTTTTATAGAGTTTTTTTTTTCTGTTTTTTGTTTTTATCAAGGGTTATTTCATCGTTTAGGGTTCGTAGTGAACCAAATAATTTTTTGAACTGTTTTATACACTGAGAATGAGCGAGCAGCACGTATCTGGGGCAAACTCGGAGAAAATGTGTTTCGGAACAATTTCCATTAAAGTTTTGCTATTTAATAACTAAATTAAAAAATTTTTTAATATAGAATTTTTTCCTATTTTTTAAAGCGCACTTTTCTCTTTTTTTACAATAAGATTTTCTTCTTTTTTTTTATACAGCAACACTTCGTTGATATTGTTTTTTTTTTTTTTTTTGATTTTTCGGGGTATAGTAAGCTGAACAGAGAAAAAAAGGTGTTGTATTAATAAATACATAAATAAATAAATAGACAGAGTGAGTGTGTGTGTGTGTGTGTGTGTGTTAGAGGAATAAAGCTCACCTGAGTCCATGGTGCACCTGCGCGCGGAACCTGTGAGGAAATTAAAGATTAATAATCACTCAGTTAAAAATAAAACACGTCTTTAAACAACATAACGCGGTAACGAACGATTGCGAAAGATTTACAGTATTTTTGTTTGTTTGTTCTCACAAGAGCCAGTCAACCCCTAACCCTTATCGCTCATTAATCTAATCTAACTCTCTGATATAAACCGGATTTCCGGTTGGGGAGCGTCATTAACTCCTGCGCGTGACCTGAGCGCTATATTAAAAAGAAAATCTCCATCTTTATCTCATATCATCTCATATTATCTCTCAGTCAGACCCGTAATGGGGTTTTTAGGGGCCACCTGGAGCGGCGCGAGCGGAGAAAGTCTGAGTTCCCGGATGTGACGAGGCAACGTTCTGGTTGTTGCTAGTCACGTGATCGCATCACCGGCATCACGCGCTCAGGTAAATCAATAACAGCACTCTGCTTCACCTGAGAGAGAGAGAGAGAGAGGGGGGTGTGTGAGAGAGAGAGTGTGTGTGTGTGTGTGTGTGTGTGTGTGTGTTTAAACCTTACAGCGAAGAAATCCTTACATTAACACTTATTCTGGAACAAATTATGAAGGAATCATTGTGTATATTGTAGCGGTGTGAGTATAAGTTATAAGCGCTTATCACTGCACAGTTGGTATAAAAGGGTAGAACAGAGAGAGAAATGCGCATGCGTGACAAGAGTTGTGTCCGTTCCGAGTAGAGAGAGGCACGTTATAGTTCTGATCCTGTTCGGGTTTTTTTGTTTGTTTGTTTTTTGGCGTGACTGAGGCCGACAACATTCAAGTTAATAAAGTCTCTACCGGCGCTCGTGCTGTGGTTTCTCTAGCCGTGGGCGCTACAATATATTACAATACTTTTACCATGAACTTTAAACTTTATACTAGCTTTTTAGTTTGCATTTTTAGTTATTTTATACTAGGTTTTTAGTAAATATTCGGGGTTTTGTCGAAATGTTAAAATAGGGTGTACCTTATACTCTATGTTGTAATGTGACAAAATTTATACATATTTTAATTGAAGAGAAATTTTAAATGATGAACAAATATTTACATTTTATAATAGTCAAATACAATGTGAATGTTATATACATTAAGTTAGTCAGCCCAAAAGTAATAATACAAATTAAGCAATCACACAACTTATTGTTTGTATGTGTGTGTGTGTGTGTTTATTTCTGTCATTATCTTTAAATTAATATTAATATCCAAGGTGAAAAACTTAATACAAATAAAAATCTAAATAATTTTTCCACTTCACTGTTCTGCTTGGTATATCATTTTTTCATTCCATTATTTGTAGCACATCCCTGTAATTTTTGTGTGTGTAAAAATAAACCTGTAAAATCTTTGTTTCATTTATTTGTAATGTTTTTATTTGTTTATATGTTAATAAATTATGTAAAACTTACACTAATATATAATGTTGTTGTGTATAAAACATACAGAATGTCATATGTGAGTTTTATTTAAGTCATAATGACAGAGTGGTCGCTCGGAAATAATAAATCAGTTAATTTTAGTGTTTTTTATTGTTAATCTCAACGATAAATTATAATAGAATAAATCCTAGTGACATAAAAAAGTGTGAGTGACACAAAGAAAAACATCAGCACACATTATGGACGGTGAAAAAAAGAAGAAAAGAATAAAGAAATAAAGAAGTACTCTGTGTGTTTATAAGGAGAAAGAAATGTCTTTGACTTTAATATTCCACATGCATCAGGCGCTGAGCCGACGTGAGAAAGCCGATAACACTTCGCTCATAAAGCAGCATAGAAACAGCACAGAGGTAATTTCAGAGCTCCATCAGTCCACACTGTAGGAAAAGACAGATACACAGCTTATACACTCTTCATCTGAGGTAGCAACAACATCATCAGCTCAGTCTGTAAGTGTTTCTGTCCGAGGAATTCAACATTCCGTGTGATTGTCGCGAAGAGCCGCGGCGTGGAGCACGAGCAAGTCCACTCATCCGCTCGCGCTCACGGCACGCTTCTCGAGTTATTTCACTTTTATATTAAACCCTGTTCATCTAAACTGAGAACACACAGGTGCTATCGATTCCTATCGTGTGACAATAATAAAGAACAATATACTTTTTTATATCTGAAATGTTTTTAACTTCAGAAATCTGATAAAAATTTCAAAAGAAAACAGAATTTTAGAGAGAGAGAGAGAGAGAGAGAGAGCATTTTACAAAACATTTATGTACATAATTCTTTTTAAAACCGTATATGATGGTGTAAACTCTGTTAATATAATCGCTATATATTTCAGCGCACATGCATACATACAGCATCTTACATTCCGACTGTGCATACACGGCTTAAAGGTGCAGCGAGTAAAATCCAAAAATATGATATGAAGAGAAGGAGATAACGCTCAGGGGTATGGAATGTCACTCTGGATTTAAGTTCCAAGGAGTTCTGATATTTTAAACAAAAAAATGGCACTAAATATCCCGGTAACATGATGAAAATAAACATTAGCGTACCTATATCTATAAGCATGTAAATGTATTTTTTTCATAACGGTTTGCTCACAATAACATCTAGCAATAAAACAATGTAATAAATACTTTATTTTAATAAACAATAGCACATATTACAACTTTTAAAAAATCTAAAATCTAGTTTGAGTTTTTTTTGTTTGTTTGTTTGTTTGTTTTTTCTAACAGTAGTCAGCGCACGGGATCAACGCTGAGTATTTAACTGTGTTAATTATAGACACACACACACACACACACACACACACACTCATATACATGCATGAAAATTTGCATACTCATAAACAATGACATAAAAAAGTTAATGCTTTTTATCATGAAACGAAAAAAATGCAGGATAGTATTTTTGTTTGTTTGCTTTTTGTCCACACAGAATAATGAAGTGCGCTGATGAAAACCTAACGTTCTCGATGAATTGTCCATGAAGAAAGTAAAGGTGGGGTGAAATGATGACGCTGTGTGTGCGGGGTTACGGGGCTGGAGACAGCAGCACGTCGATGGACGAGGTGGAGAGCGGGCTGTCGAGCGCCGACGGAGGAACCGCCTCCTTCATCTGCTGTCGGAGCTCCGAGATGATCCTCTCAAGCTTCTCCCGGGCCTCGCGCTCACGCCGAAGCTCCTCCTGCAGCTCCTCGCGGTCCTCCTCGGCCCGGTCCAACCTCTGACGGAGCTCCAGCAACTACAGCAAACACACAGTAGGGAGACAACGTCACAACACACACCACGGGCTTCATCACATCCTGATAATGAGAGGAATGCGCCAGCAGGGGGCAGTAATACGGGGCAGTGATGTGTGTGAGGAGGGAGAAGTAGTGTGTGTGTGTGGGGGGGGGGGGGGGGGGTCTGGGCGCAGAGTTAAGGAGGCAGAAGTGTGAAGGGGGCAATAATAGGGCAGTAGTGGGTTTAGGGAAATTTGAGTGGGGTTCAGTAGTGAGGGGCTGTAATGGAGGCAGTAATTTTACTCTGGGACAAGGATTAAATGTTGATGGATGTGGAAATGAAGACTTTTGTATTAAATGTTTTAAAATATCAAACATAAAATGTGAAACATGACTGCAATGGTCACCATGACAACACTGAAAAACAACGACATCATCATCATAATCATCACAGAGCAAAGTTAAAAAATGGTATCTTAATGATCCAGTTAACATGGAGGCAGTAAAGGTGCACCGTCTCAGTTACTGTCTCACAGTGAAGGTGCACCGTCTCAGTTACTGTCTCACAGTAAAAGTACACCGTCTCAGTTACTGTCTCACAGTGAAGGTGAGATAGCGTCTCAGTTACTGTCTCACAGTAAAAGTACACCGTCTCAGTTACTGTCTCACAGTGAAAGTACACCATCTCAGTTACTGTCTCACAGTGAAAGTACACCATCTCAGTTACTGTCTCACAGTGAAGGTGAGATAGCGTCTCAGTTACTGTCTCACAGTGAAAGTACACCATCTCAGTTACTGTCTCACAGTGAAAGTACACCATCTCAGTTACTGTCTCACAGTGAAAGTACACCATCTCAGTTACTGTCTCACAGTGAAGGTGAGATAGCGTCTCAGTTACTGTCTCACAGTGAAAGTACACCATCTCAGTTACTGTCTCACAGTGAAAGTATAGCATCTCAGTTACTGTCTCACAGTAAAAGTACACCGTCTCAATTACTGTCTCACAGTGAAAATACACAATCTCAGTTACTGTCTCACAGTAAAGGTGCACCATCTCAGTTACTGTCTCACAGTGACGGGGCACCGTCTCAGTTACTGTCTCAGAGTGAAGGTGCACCATCTCAGTTACTGTCTCACAGTGACGGGGCACCGTCTCAGTTACTGTCTCAGAGTGAAGGTGCACCATCTCAGTTACTGTCTCACAGACGGGGCACCGTCTCAGTTACTGTCTCACAGTAAAAGTACACCATCTCAGTTACTGTCTCACAGTGAAGGTGAGATAGCGTCTCAGTTACTGTCTCATAGTGAAAGTACACCATCTCAGTTACTGTCTCACAGTAAAAGTACACCGTCTCAGTTACTGTCTCACAGTGAAAATACACAATCTCAGTTACTGTCTCACAGTAAAGGTGCACCATCTCAGTTACTGTCTCACAGTGACGGGGCACCGTCTCAGTTACTGTCTCACAGTAAAGGTGCACCATCTTAGTTACTGTCTCACAGACGGGGCACCGTCTCAGTTATTGTCTCACGGTAAAGGTGCACCGTCTCAGTTACTGTCTCACAGTGACGGGGCACCATCTCAGTTACTGTCTCACAGTGAAGGTCTCTCTATCGTCTCTTCACACGGCACTGCTGCTGAGACCTACGCTCTGATTGATCAGAAGGAGTTGATTACTCCTCTATAACAGCAGCTCAAACAGTAGTTCAGGTTTATATTAATGTACTCGCTCTGATACGTTATGGTTTCCATGATAACGACTCATTCACAGGGTGAGGTGTCGTGCAGCTCCTTTTGATTCTGGTCTGTGTGTTTGTGTTTTCTGGACGATCAAATCAGTACAGACATTTTTTTTATACTAAATTATGATCAGGGTAAAAGGGGGCAGTTGAGTTCGGGGTCACGTGTTCGTGTTGTACCTGTACAGCGTAACGGCTCTCCTGCTGTTCCCGGCACCTGCAGCTCTGCTGCTGCTCCACGCTGCACCGAAGCCTCTGCTGCTCCTCCTTCTCCACCTCCATCTTCTGAGCATGCTCCGTCTGCAGCTGCGTCTGCACCTCCCCCAGCTCGTCTGCGTCGGCCTTGCGCAGAGCCTGCAGCTCCTGATCTCCGAGGACGAGAAGCAGAGGAGAAGGTCAGGACAACGTTTGGTGCATTACAGCAGAAAGGAGGAGGTGTGTGTGTGTGTGTGTGTGTTAATGTGGTGGTGACACACACATACAAACGATGCAGTGCAGATTTAACTGTTTAGTTAATTACAGGATAAAGAATATTTATATTAATGTAAATATAAGAAATCCTTACACATTCTTCAGTATCCTGATGTGTGTGTGTGTGTGTGTGTGTGTGTGTGTGTGTGTGTGTGCGCGCGTGTGTTTATGTTCTTCTTCACAGATTTTAATACTTTTCTTCTGTATGAGCTCTGAAATAATGAAATTTCAACCAGGTATGTTGCGTTATAAGACACGCGACGCACGTGAGGAGTAAAGACCTTTTCCAGCTGCTGCTGCTTGCGTAGCGTGGACTGCAGCTTCTCCTGCTGAGCGTTGTACATCTGAAGCACCTCCACCACCATGCTGTCCTTGTTCTCCTCCAAAGACTTCTCACATGCCGGCGTTTCTATGGAAACCCTGGGCCGCTCGTCCGGATCTCTGCGCTGTGATTGGCTGGCAGGACGATTTGTTTTTTTGCCCCCTGTGGAAGCAGAGAACAGCAGCGTTTGAGGAGCGAGTTGTGACGCTCACATGATCATGACACTCGGCTCTCAGACAGCGGGGAGGCGACGGACCTGCGGACGTTTTACGCTCCTCTTCCTCGGAAACCTCGGACGCTTTCCTCGAGGGTTTCTGCGTCTCTGCTCTCGGCACGCCGGCATCTTTATCAGCAGCACGTGCAGAGTCCAGGGCCGCGCCGGAGACACTCAGCTTATCGTGCATGTAAAGATACCAACTAGAAGGAAAATAGGGCATGTTGAACACCATGTACACGTGCGACATACACAACACGTTTCTGTACGCTGTCTCAGTGCTGTACGATTTTACAGAAAACACTAACAATATACAAAAAGTTAGATATATAAAGTGAGAGAGTGAGTGAATGAGTATGAGAATGGAGTGGGAGAGTGAGTGATAATCAAGCGACAATGAGTAGTAGACAGTAAGAGAGTGTATAAGGGGTGTATAAGGGGTGAATGTGTGTTAATAAGGTTAGCACACCTTTGCCACATGAGGTCCAGGTGTCTGGGATCCTCCTTTATGTTGGTGACGAGACACGGGTCGAACACGTACCCCGGGAATCCCGCCACCGCCGCCTGTGCAAGAGGGAGGGGTATAAAAGTCTGTGGGCGTGGCTTTGTGTGTGACAGGAAATGCAATGATAAACTCAGATAAAGCTGACTCCAGATTAGTGAGTGATTTACCTTTCCATCTGAACTGCTCTCACACACTTTCTCTTTCCCAGAACACAGATTTAACCCCTCCTCCACCCGAGCAGTCTCCTATAGAGAGAGAGACAGAGAGACAGACAGAGAGAGAGAGACAGGGAAAGAGAGATATCGTATGTCAGTGTGGAGGCAGGATTAAATCTCACTCACCGTACTGAATGCTTCTTTATGGACAACGGAGTTCTGGGAGGCCCTGCTGTTTCACTCAATGTCTGTCTCACTCTCTCTGTGTCTCACTCCATCTTATCTCTATCACTCCTCTATCTTTCCCTCCCCCTCTCTGCATATCCTTGTCTATCTCTCTGTCTATATTTATCTCTCCCTCTGCCTATTTCTCTTTATCTCAGTCTCACCTCAGGTTTTTTTCTGTCTATTTTTGTCTCTGTCTGTGTCTCTGTGTTTTTTCCTCTCTATCATTCTATCTCTGTCTCTTTCTTTTTGTGGATGATTGGCTTCCTGGAGGCCGCGCTGTCTCGCGCTAGACATGTCTTACACAACAAAAACAACCACTAACAACACCCCCTCCACCCCCAAACACACACACAGTGCGACAGATCCCACAGTGAAACATTCCTGTGAATGAGAGGAGCCGTTTTTTTTTCCCTGTAAAGCGGTTTTATCTGTCTGTCTGATCTCACAGATACTCAGATTACCATCGGTCACAGACAAACAGGAGCGTTTACTTTTTATATCTCACAGCCGTAACAGGTTTGACATGAAGTCATGCATAAGGGCTCCAGACGACTCTGTCTGAACCTGCCTGTGTCTGGCTCTGCTGGCTGTGTGTGTGTCTGTGTGTGAGAGAGAGAGAGAGAGAGAGAGAGATACATCACATGGCCCTTGGCGGCACGAAGGCTCCAGACAATTTACAACATCTGACGCAAGCTGTCCAGTCATTCAGCGAGCACAATGAAAGAGCCACAGCCGAGTTTATCACTGACCTCAGATCTGCTCACGGGGCCGAAGTTTATCCGGAACCCAGAGCCCACTCACACCAACATTAAAGATCTCTGCTGTGTGTGTGTGTGTGTGTGTGTGTGTGTGTGTGTGTGTGTGTGTGTGTTTAAATTTTCTGACCTAACTCTGTCTGAACTGTTGACAAACAAAGAATGAAATTCAGATGCCTCCCTGTTAAAACCATTAACATTTAATTAATACATAATATAATATAAATATTCATGTTGGGTCATTCTTAAATCGTATAATATTTACATACACCACTCTGTCCTCTGCAGCCGGGGACCGTTGTTCACTAACACGCCGTATTTAAGGCACGCTGACGTTTTTTTCATTCTGATTCAACAGCAGGACCAGAAGTGCTGTGACACTGGAGACTCCTTCCACAGAGCGGTTAAACCGACGTCTTAGATTTACACACAACTCCACCTCAGACATCAGCTTAATCAGAAACTAAACGTAATGTCTGAGCTGCTGTTCAACACTTCCAACTGAAGAAATGTTTAGGACTCGTCACAAATATAAAAAAAAACCTTTACCACCGTGTTGCGTAATGGGACAGATCCCGCTCACAGTCGCGACGACTTTATCTCTTAGTAACAGACAGACAGAGCTGATAGTCTCTTATCTCTCACAACATTAATAACGCCTCAGACAGAAATAAACGCGCTCGGTCAGTCCTTCTTCAGCGCGCTGCAGCGGCCGAGTCCAAAGGTCAGCAGTGTGAGATTTATCTTTCATTACGCTGAGATTTCAGTGAGAAAAAAAAATCTGTTTCACTCGCCTCACTCACTCAGACGTCTGTTACGTGTGTTTGTCTGTTGTGTTTAGTATATATGTTATGTCTGTTACACACACATACTCTCTCCTTTCATTAAAGAGGTTGTGTCTTTTGAGAGCAGAGACAGCTTTTCCCAGAACTCCAGCCGCCGGACAGTGTTGTTTAGTCTCCAGATAAGCGTTATATAATGAGTCTGGAATCGACTGGGAACTCTGAAAGCTGATTGGTTGTGAAGGAGGCCGGGGCTGGGGGTCTGCGTTTCTATTGGCTGGAAGTGCAGCTGAATGCAGGGGCCGTGGTGGGGAAACGCAGCAGGCTGGAGACACATGTGACCGTCCTCGTCTCTCTCTCTCTATTTCTCCAGCTCTTTCCTCTTTTTTCCACTCGCTCTCTCTCGCCCACTCCCCTCCCACTCATACTCTGTTTCTCTGCCCTGTTGCCGTGGTTCCCGCTGTTTGTGCAGACTCTCTGAGGAAAGCCAGGCGACCCTGCCCGAACCCTCAGCGTCCTGCAGCTTCCTCCGGAGAGGGGAAACGCCTGCTCGAGCCCACAGCTCACCTAACACCGCTCCAGTTCACTGTTTACCTCAGTGTTAAAATATTTACAGCTTTCCACAGGGAAATGCTGTCCTCAGACACGTCTCCATCAAACATCTGCTCTAAAACATGATCATTACTCATGACAGATTTATAGCGAGCCTCATGCTTCACGTAAACACATCTGGGAAACATTCCATATGTTTTTGGGCATCGTGTAATTCTATACATTATTCTGTGATATCGAATTCTCTCTCATCCACACCTTTAATATTAGTTTTATTGTAATTACTGAGTAATACACTGTAGAATCATGCAGTAAATGTTTTTTTTTTCCAGTAAGCGCTGTTCTCAGTAACTCCTTAAACTCACAGTCGTTTCTCTTGCTGCTATATTCCTGAATAAATTCCTGAAAGCATGACTCTTACCAGATGTGATGTCTTGGTGTCCAGACGAATCCCACTGAACTTGAGTTTCATGGCCTCCAGAACTTGCTCCAGTTTCCCCTCCTCTGTTGTGCCGTGGTACCGTCGCCCCAGTTGGAGGTAACACGCCCACTTGGCGGAGTCGAATCCCCAGTGACACGTCCTCTTGTCCGGCTGCCGGTGCGAATGCATGACGAAGCGTTCGGGACAGAAAAGCTGTCGGCACTGTGAGCAGCGGATGCACGGCGCGCCCGGAGCGGCGTAGAGCCGAGGAACGAACAGGCCTTGGCACTTCCCCAGGCACTGATGCTCCACCCAGAACCCTCCAGCTTCCTCTGCTTCTCGCTCATCTTCCTCGGCCAGCCGGCGGTCCTTATGCGTGCTGGTGGGAAGGTTGTCGCCCGGGTGGAGCAGGGTGTTGCAGAGCCGCTGGGCGTCCGTGAGCGTGATGAGGCCGCAGGAAGGCGCGCCGGCGGGGAGAACGCCCAGCACTTTGAGGACGTGCAGCTGGGAAGCGTTGCAGCGCGAGCAGTAGACGTAGAGCTGATCGCACACAGAGTTGATCTGCTGAAGGGAGAAATCTCGCAGCACCGTGTTGAGCACCTGAGGCAAGCAGAGGCGCAGCTCACCTCCCACTGAGAAACAGGAAATGGATTCGCCCTCCAGTGTGCACAACACGAGCTCTGTGGAGCTGTCAGGAGGCACCAGTAAGGGCCCGACTGCCACGCTGGCCTGGCTGAGAGACGGAGCCAGCTTCTCCTGGCTGTATTGACCTGAAAAAGCAGCAGGGCCTCCTAAAGAACACTGGCTGCTCAGAGTAAACTGGGCCAGAGTGTGTCTCAGAGCCGGGCTCAGGTCCAGAGCACTGTCTCGTCCGTCTTGTCCCTTTGAGATGTGTTGATAGTTAAGAAACTCTGAGTCTTTCTCTACATGTTCGGTCTTTATAACAGGAGTCCTTGACGACGACTCGGAGGCCTTTTTGCATGACAAATTAAGCGCCGCCATTACGCGCTTCTTTATGGGCGCTGCTTCAATTTGCCTCTCTCGCATCAGCCTCTTCACCGGCACTCTGAGCAGAGTCTGGTCCTTCTCAGGACGGTTGTTCTGCACCATGGCCATCTTGCCAAGACTGTGACTGTGTGTGACAACAAGCGTTCTTCAGGAACTCCAACAGAACCAGCAGTTACTCAGGAGTGTTTTTATTTCAGACGTGTTATAGAACCATTGTGGTGACCTGACATGTGCTCGACTTCTTGAAAATCTGTAAATAAATGCAGAATAGATTGTAAAAAAATTACTTTTTATTGCTCCTCAAAACAACAACAGTGACATCAACTTAAGTGACATCAACACTCTGTCATCTGTAATGTTTTCTATCCCCCATGTGACAGCAGAGTTTCTGCATCACTGAGCTGCGGTGAGGATCATCACTGGTGCAGTAACTACAGAATTTCTTCAACTTGTGACCTATGACCTTTACCCTGACACATGCACAGACAGACCCCCGCGCTTGGGGGAGGAGAGTAAAACCTACTGCCCTTTTGCCCTCAGACTTTACGACTACCCCCTCCACCAGAGTGTCTGTAATAACAGAGAGGTGGATCATAAAGGGTGATTAGTCTACAGTCAGAAGGCTTCGCTACTCTGGATGTTTGATTTGAATTCTGATTGGTCAGGAGTTGTTGATTAATTGTCTATAACAGCAGCTCTGACTGTTGCTGTGGTGCACATGGAATAAAACACTTAAAGGAAAATACACAGATGATCTCACTGTTTCTGCCTGATTAAAATTTTTTTATTTGTAATTAATGTGACACACAAAAGCTGCGAGTTTCATCATACAGCTGCGTTTGGATGTGAAATCGATTCAACGTGATTCTCTGCAAAGATTATGTTTTAGTCTGCAGATTTAAGATCTCCAAAAGGAAATGATCTCTTAATCTCTTACGAGTTGTCACTGTTAAAATTTAACGACGATCACTAACTCCATCGGTCCAGGAATGGTGATAATAAAACAATGTTGTTTTTCGTTCCCAGTGATTTAGATAAATGCTGAGGATTAAAGTCTGTGTGATGTCTCGGGGAACTGGAGTTAAAATGAAAGTGAAGGAATCTGTAAAGTGGGTCCTTTTTTTTTATTTTTACTTTGAGCTCTTCCTTAAATTTCACCTTCATGTGTCTTTAATTATATTCCTGTAAAAAAAATTTCAATGTTTTGTGTGAGATCAGAATCAGGTGAAATTGAGAAATCGAGGCGTGTTGTACTGTAAGTGCACAGTACAGTATTCTACACGTCCCAGGAGTGTCTCAGTGAACAAGCAATTTATAATACTCAAGTGCAAGAAAACTAAAAAGATGTAATATATATATATATATATATATATTTTTTTTTTTTATGATTAAGGACAAACCGAGACACAATAGAATTCAACGTGGTAATAGAGTGGAGTATAGTAAAACGTAATGAGCATATTCTTACAATATTATTAAAAACGTATTAAACATTTCAGCTCAGAAGTGTAATAACATAAGCGTATATAAGAAGACCAGCGTCAGAGCGGAAGTCGGTGTGACGACCAGATTTGGAACAAGGCCGCACCATTACAGTTTCGGACACACACACACACACACACACACAAACGGAAAACACGCTGCCGTGTCATGTCTGTAATCTCACAAACCATAAAGGTCAGTGTGTGTGTGTGTGTTTTTCGACATTTCTCACGTGTGTGTATTTCCCTCAGCGTGTCTACAAACCTTCTGAAAATGAGTCACACAGAGACACAGAGCTGGAAGTGACAGACAGGCAGAGGCCACCCCCAGCCTCCTCCGCCAAGTGGAGCTTACTCACACTCACACACACACACACACACCACACACTCCCTAACCCACCGAGTCTCACTCTCTCACCCACTTTCTTTCTCTCACACACACTCGCTCTCTCACACTCCCTCACCCACTCACACACACTGAGTCTCACCCACTCACACACTCTCTCTCTCTCACACTCCCTCACACACACTGAGTCTCACTCTCTCTCTCTCACTCACACTTTCTTATACACAGTAAAGACCCACCACCACCACCGTCCTCGCGCCCCTGCCCCCCTCCTCCCGCGCGCGCTGCCGCTCTGTGGTAATGACATTCAGCAGTGAGGCGCGCGCTGCGGGACTCCCCCCTCCCCCAACAACCCCCCCCCCCCTCCTGTTTCTGCATTTCACAACAGATGAGGAAAACACCTCCAACACACTCATATGTGGGAAAATAAACAACAGCCTCGCGGTTCTGATCACACAGATCCAGTCCTTCACCGCCTGGTGTTCTGTCTCTCGGTGTAGATCTCACTCACACACACACACACACACACTCACTGCAGCAGTAAAACCTGCCCTGTTGAGGAGCAGATAGCTTAACGCCTCCATTAGCTGTACATTCTGTAACCCCCCAACCCCCCAACCCCCCCCCCCACACACACACACACACACACACACACACACAGCACATTAAATGAGTTTATGAGGTAAAAAAAAAATAAAAATAAAAAAAAACTGACATATCGTTCTCAAAGCTGAGGGTCGACATTTAGACATTACACACACACAGGACGGCTCTAACCCGCTACACACACTGCTCTGTGGAACACACCGCTACACACACTGCTCTGTGGAACACACCGCTACACACACTGCTCTGTGGAACACACCGCTACACACACTGCTCTGTGGAACACACCGCTACACACACTGCTCTCCTCACAGCGCTTTCACTCATTACAATCACCGTGTGAGAAAAATCCGGTCTTACCTTTTGTTTAAAGGAAGCTTTTATCCGCGGTCCGGTGTAAGTTGAGTTTAAACCTCGGTGAGTTAATCAAACACACACACAGTCTCTCTCTCTCTCTCTCTCTCTGGTGAAACGGGTTTAATGGTGAGAGTGAGCGCCGGGGCTCGGCAGGGTGTTTACTGCAGTCTCTCTCTCTCTCTCTCTCTCTCTCTCATTACCGAGCCTCGAGCTACATGGTGATAGACCGGTGACGTCACTCCCCACAACCCGACTGCATACGTCACCAGCGACGACAGCGCGCGCTTCCCCCCGACGCGAGACCAGACAGCAGGCTGGAGCTCTCTCTCTCTCTCTCTCTCTCTCTCTCTCTCTTTCCTTTCTGTCTGTCTGTTTTTGCCTCCGCTTTGTTCGTTCCTCCCCCACAGCTCCTCAGCACTTTAACATTTTAAGTAAACGCGTTTACTCAGTGCGTTTAGATCTGAAATCAGAATATTAAAATAAACAAATAATGAATTTCTGTGTGTGTGTGTTTTAACGCGTAAGCACCTCGCGCTCCACTTTCCCGGTCGCCATGTCAACCAGCACCGAGTCTGAGGAGAGAAGTATGCAAAGAAAAATCCCCGGATGTATCTTCACTAACCTTCACACACACACACACGGAGCTGCTCGGTCAGTGTTGTGTGTACTGTATGTGGGAGGCAAAAAATAACATTTAAACACGGTTTCCTATTCACCACACACACACACACACACACACACACACACACAGTCTGTAACTGTATCAGAATCTATCTTGCATTTGACTCATAACCAGAGAAAATGGCAACAAGCTTGGAATTCCTCCTTGGAAAGTCAGGAAGTTCTTCAGACTGCAGACCAACATGGCGGCTCACAGGGGCCAGGAAATACATCAGTTCAGTACTCGAGTAACACTCAGCACAGACATGTTAGCTGTAACAATGTCTACACAACATCAATCAGTTAAATGTTATCTGTGTACACTTCTAACCATGGAAACTATCTGGTTTTTATAGGGGGAAAAAAACATGAGAGGACATGAAGAAAAAACCTGGAGAGGAACCTGACCCTAAAAAAACCATCCTCATTTAGTCAACACCAGATATGAGGCCAGAAATTAAAAGTGAAGGTGAATAACAGGAAATAGGTTTTATTTAACATGAAGTTCACTTTGGTAAGGTTCAATGACAGAGACTCAAGTACAAGCATAATTTGTGGAAGCTTCAGTGCTTAAAGGCATGGTTTGGATTTTTGAAAAGTAAAATAAACACTGAGGTGGGTATAATAACACTACAGTAGGTCTTAATCGCTATAAGTTTTCCTGCACTACAGTGTAAGTAATTGGAGCCCAATTCCCCAACCCTCGTTCTGTGTAAAAATGCGTTCCAAAGTTCACCTGAGACTCTTTCAAAGCTTTATACCTTACTTATGCTGTATTTAGTACAAACAGTGGCGGCTGGTGCAATTTTTTTTGGAGAGGGCGCAAACTCAAACAAAATTAAAATTAAACTTTTAATACTGGCCTGTAAATATCCATTTATCAGGTGATTGTGCATCATTACTACTAGTATAAAATAAAAGCCTGACTAACATCACATCCAGTCAGCAGCTCCGCTCGCCATAAGAAGTGCTGGAAGACTCGTTGAGAACACCACGTACACGAACACAAATGAATGTAATACAGTTCAGATTTTTTAAAATTGCAAATAAATTATATTAAGAAATACAGCAGAATATTGTAACCAAATGACTTTATTTCATTATTAAAATAAATAATTATTATGTTAAATAATTACATGTTAAAGTGGCATTCTTCTCTGCCTCACTTTAAGGAGGGCGGCGCCCCTGCGCCCCGTATTGACCAGCCGCCACTGAGTACAAATGCAACTCTTATGTTTCATACACCCAGTGCCAGTTATCTGTAGTTCCAGAGAGAGAAAAGAGTTCAATTTATACTAAATGCAACTTTGACCCTAGACGATGAGATGGTGGGTGTTTGTAGTTATGGCGTGCATCTCTGTGGTCAGGTGTTAATGTTGCTGATGGTGCTGGAGAGCCACAGAGGCGTGGCCAGGAGAGGTCTGACACATCTGAGTCGTGGATGAAATGATATTAACAAATCTGGTAAAGAGGGTGATGTGAATAGGAAAAACACTCCTCAGAAAGTCACTAAACTGCCAATTCACACAATCTCCACCCACTTCCAAATGCATAAACGGTGTGAAGATACATGGCAAAACCCACTGATTAACCTTTTATTTTATTATTTTATTTATCTATTTATTTATTTGTAGTTACAATATCGTATTGGTGTTTGTGCATTTAGAAATAATAAACTTTACTCTTATTAACTTGAAGACTTTTGACTGCCAGTAATTCTTTATTCCTCTCGCTTATAATATGTAGAATCACAGGGGGCCTGGAGCTTATCCGAGATGGGGTGCACCCTTTGTGGCAGGGCACAAACACACACACACACACACACACACACACATAAATACATCTTGGGTGATTTTCAAACACCTACAGTACATGTGTTTGGACTGTGGTAGAAAACAGGAATA